>JAWHQI010000071.1:7405000-7422500 GCA_033032865.1 Dactylorhiza incarnata | reverse complement strand
GGGTTTGATAAACCTTTACCGGTTACCGTTTGAACCGGGTTAGCCAATAGATTGAATCCGCTCTATTGATAGCGTTATGAATCCGTTTTGAAGGATTGTCGGATTTTTAGCAAATCCGCAGCTATGAACGGGTTTGATAAACCTTTACTGGTTACCGTTTGAACCGGGTTAGCCAATAGATTGAATCCGCTCTATTGATAGCGTTATGAATCCGTTTTGAAGGATTGTCGGATTTTTAGCAAATCCGCAGCTATGAACGGGTTTGATAAACCTTTACCGGTTACCGTTTGAACCGGGTTAGCCAATAGATTGAATCCGCTCTATTGATAGCGTTATGAATCCGTTTTGAAGGATTGTCAGATTTTTAGCAAATCCGCAGCTATGAACGGGTTTGATAAACCTTTACCGGTTACCGTTTGAACCGGGTTAGCCAATAGATTGAATCCGCTCTATTGATAGCGTTATGAATCCGTTTTGAAGGATTGTCGGATTTTTAGCAAATCCGCAGCTATGAACGGGTTTGATAAACCTTTACCGGTTACCGTTTGAACCGGGTTAGCCAATAGATTGAATCCGCTCTATTGATAGCGTTATGAATCCGTTTTGAAGGATTATTCATCAAATGGGTCGAGAGTATCATCGTATGGGATCTGGGCCTGGGTAAATAGACCGCCAAAAGGGTTCGGTATAGGTTTGGAAGTACTGGCTGAGGGTGAGGCGGCTGAGGATGTGGAGGAATGCAGACGATGTTGTTTCTGCATTTGTTTGAATTTTTGGAATTGTAAAAATGTTTGTAAATCATCATCCTCGTCATCCGAAGGGAGGAGAGGAGGAGATTTGGAAGGTGGTGTAGGGGGAAGTAAGATTTTGGGCGATGGAGGTGGTGGGGTTGAGCTGACTTGAGATAAAGTGCCAGTTGATAGGTAATGGAGAATTACTTTCTCCGAAGCAAAGTTATCGTTGAATTTTGGCCACCATTTGACTTTGAATGTACGGGTGAGTGAGAATGGGAAATCGTCGGGATGGGTTTTTGTAATAGCAAAAGACCAACAGAATATCCAGGGGATTTTGAAGGAGCGGTTGAATTGGAGTGGTTTTTTGTAGGTGGGGCCAGGAGATTTGGCGCACCAAGTTTTGTAACTTTGATGAAGCGTTAGAGGTAATATTTGCTGAGAGGCACCATACCTAGTCCACCAATCGTAGAACCAGATGGGAAAGGATGTTGCGCAAGTATTGTGAAATACTATGAACCATGAATGGGAAAAAGGGCGGTAGAGGAGAGCGCGGAACCAAGCCAGTTGGTAATCGCGGTAGTTGTATGTGGGTGGGTTGAATGGAACAGAGAATGAGTGTGGGGTCCATGGATTGGACCATGCTGTGGAGTCGATCACCTGTTGAATGACACATTTGGAAAATGCTATTTGTGAGGGGTTATTTTTGTCATTTGTATGAGTGATGGTGGCGGATCCAGTGTCAATGAGTATGAGCTCATAGAACCGTTGGGTTTTGAGCGGGTCGTCTAACCAGTAGGAATTTGGTGGAAAGGTTTGGCTAACATGTTTTTGTAATGCATCATAAGGGGGTGTTTGGGAGAAATGGGTGAATTGAATGTGGTCGGTGATGGGTTGTGCCATATAGGCGGGGTCAGATGTGGCATAGTTTGTACTAACTTGAAGAGGAGTTATAGGGATGGATTTTTGAGTAGTTGCAGTTGAATAAGTAAGAGGTGTGAATCTATTTTGAACGGGCACTGGTGGAAGTGTTTTGAGTGCGTAATCCTGCGGTGTTTGAGTCTTTTGTGGAGTTGTCTTCGGTGACTTGCTCATTTCCTTGGAGAAATTCACGAGTAAGGAAGTCAGGAAGAGAATTTTGAGAGCCTTTAATGTATTCAATATCAAAATCGAAAATAGATAATATAGCTTGCCAACGGGCAAATATTTGCTTGGAAACAAGATTTTGAACATCATTTTGTAAAATAAATTTGGCAGATTGACAATCAATGCGTAAAAGGAATTTTTTATTAACTAAATCATCTTGAAATTTTAAAATACATTTGACTATACTAAGGATTTCTTTTTTAATAGTATAATAATTTTTTTGTGGTCCGATCCATGTACCAGAATGATAGCGGACTAAATTTTCAGTGTTGGATTGTGGAATACGTTGTTTGAGAATTCCGCCATATCCGATGTTGGAGGCGTCCGTCTCAACGATCATGAAGGCATGTGGGTGAGGTAAACAGAGACATGGGAGTGTTTGAACTGTGGTTTTAATAGTATGTATGATAGCAGTATGGTGAGATGTCCATGGAAGTGGATTTGTTTTGAGTCGCTGGTATAACGGAGCACATAGTTGACGTAAGTTGGGAATAAAATCAGAAATATAATTTAAACAGCCAAGGAATCGTTGGAGTTGGGTTTTATCTTTTATTATATCGGGAAATTTGGATGTGAATTCCAAGCTGCGTTGGATGGGAATAATTGTGTTTTGATGAATATGGTGTCCGAGAAAACGAATTTGAGTCTGGAATAATTTCATTTTTGGGAAAGAAATTACCAAACCATTCTTTTTTATAATGTATAGAAATGTTTTAAGATGTTTAGTGTGTTCGTCGATGGAATTGGAGAAAATGAGAACATCATCAATATAAACAATTGAAAAGGTGGAATATGGATTTAATATATCATTCATAATGTGTTGGAATTCGGAAGGGGCATTTTTTAATCCGAATGGCATAACGTTCCATTCATAATGTCCGAAGGGGACGGTGAGGGCAGTTTTGTAACGATCTTTGGGATCGACTTGAATCTGCCAAAATCCAGATTTCATATCGAATTTTGAAAATATTTTTGCATTGCTAAGTCGTTTTAGTAAATCACGTTTGTTAGGGATGGGATATCGAATCCATTGTAATACCTTATTTAATGGTTTGTAATTAATGACTAATCGTGGAGTGCCTCGTTCTATTTCTGCATTTTTCATTACATAAAATGCAGCACAACTCCATGGGGAGTGAGATGGGCGGATTAATTTTTTGTCTAATAGGGTTTGGATCTCTGTTTTACAGAGTTCAAGGAGTTCTTGGTTCATTTGAATTGGGCGTGCCTTTGTTGGAATATTTGTTTCGGAAAAATCTTTTTCATACGGGAGGCGGATGATATGATTTTTGCGGTCCCAAAATGCATTGGGTAATTCCGCACAAACCTCGGATTTGAATAAATCTTCTAATTGTTGAATGTGCAATTTAGTCTGTGGGGTGTTTAATTGGTTGCTAATATGGGCATGAGATAGATCGTTTTTTAAGTAGAGTAATTTGGTTTGTTTTTGTCGAATTTGATTAATGTGTTTGTAAATAGAATGTTGTTGCAATTGATTAAGCTGTTTTTGTCGAACAGGATGGATAAATTTAAAATGGATATTTTGGCCCATAACGTTTGTAGTAATACCCGTCGTAGAGACTTGAAATGGATAAATTTGTGTAAGAAAAGGAGTACCAAGAATTATGTCAGTGTTTAAATTATTGACTATAATGAATTGGTGCTTGAAGCAAAATGGTCCATTACAAATGGAAGCTTGAGTGAGTTTGCCGTTAATTTGTAGGGGTGAATTATTGGCAGCTATTAAAACTTCGTTTGTTTGTTCATAGTATTTTGTTGGTATGAGGCCGTCACGGATGCAGCTTTGGTCTGCGCCGCTGTCCATCATGGCAATGAATGTTTGTGTAAAATTATGTACGGTGATGGTAATGTGTATTAGCCACTTTTGAAATTGTATACGATCAATGGTGGTAAGGAAAGAGGTATCAGTTGTGGGAGTGTGTGAAATGGTGATTGGGGGAAGAGATGATGTAGGAGGTGGAGGTTCATTTGTGAGTGGGGAAAGCAAACTTTGGAGTAATGAAAATTGAGTTTCATGAGCAAGATGTTTTACATCAAGGGCATGTATTTGGGATTTAAGTAATTGAATTTCGTGTTTTAAGTTATGCATTTCTGTGTTTAAATCCTTAATGTGTGGGGTTTTTTGCCGAGATGTTTGGGGATATTTATCAAAGAGTTTGGAAATGCTAAAAGGTTCTATTAGTGAAATTTTATTGTCTTGGAGGACTAGGGTTTGTAGTTGTTCGAAAAGTTGTTTTTGTTGAATGGGGTCTGGTATTTGTTGGATCATGTCAAAAATAAAATCTTTTGTGTCAGTTTTAGTTGTTTTGATCATGTTGATGTGTTTTTTGCAAAGGCAAGTGGAGTCTTGGTCAGAAGAGCTGGATGAAGTATATGAGTTTTGGTCATTATCTGTAATTTGGAGGATTTTATTTTTTAATTTTGTTTTGATATTGATATTGACGTCAGAAAGATCATCAATGATTTCATTGATGCGTCCTTTGTTACGGCATTTTGCCGCAATATGGCCTTTTTGGCCACATTTGAAGCATGTGATAGAAGTTGAATGTTGTTTGTTGTGTGGTCGTTTGTTAAAATGAGGATATGGCTTGGAAGTGGGAGATTCCTTAGAATAGGAAGAAGGTTGTTTTTTAGAATACAAGTGGTTAGATCGAGAAAATTGCTTATGGGATTTTCGTCGGGCAGTTGAAGGGGCAGATACGCCAGTGATGCCGAATGCATCACAAAACGAACCGAGTTCGCGGCGCTTGCTACCGTATTTTGCCTGGAATTTGAGTTCTTGGCATGCTGCCAAGGCCTCACTTTTGACAAAAGCAAATATTTGACCATAAGTCATGAGGTTGAAATTAATTTGGTCAGTTCCCATTTCCTTTTGGAGATTGAGCATGATGCGTTGGGAAAATAAAGAAGGTAATCCAGTGATGAATTTTTCTTTCCAAAATGGTGCATTTGAATCAGGTCGTTTAAGGACTTGAGTAAGGAAAACATCTTTGTACCAACGGAAATCAGAGAGGGTTGGACATCGAATATTAGTAAGAAAATTTTTTGAAGAGGTTAATTCTTCCCGGGGGTTTCCTATGAAATGCATTGCAATAGTGACAATGAGATAATCACAGGCATCAGATTCTGCTTTGATGTCACCGTTTTCATCTTCAATGTCTATTGTATGTTGTAATATTGTATTTTTGTCTTCCATGGTGAGAGAATTGTCCCACCAATATTTGAGTTGTCCAGTAAAGCCAGTAACAAGAATACTAGCAGTTTCTTTTTCTGGGCAACGTTTGATTTTGTAGGCCATTTTGGCCATACCCATCTCTTGAAGGGTATTCAGGATTTCATATTCACTTTTACCGTCAATATTCCATTCGTAGATGGAACTGCCATCATAATGTGTTGAATGGAATTTGGCGCGTTCTTCGTATTGAATATCTGGTGGTGTTGGGCGAGGGTAGTAGTTTCTGGTCTCGGGATTAATCCATCGTTGGCTAGATCGTCGAAAATTGGATTTATGAGGACGTCGGTGAATTTTATTAAGGTTTGGCGGTTGGTCGCTTTGGAGATCTTGTTCGATATCGCTTAAGAGATTTATTAAAGAATTGTCAGATTCACTGGCTGGTAATGAATCATTATCAGTTGGTTAATCTTGTTGATCAATTGTGTTTAGCTTGGAAGTAGTAGGGAAATTGTGATTAAGGTTTGTTAGGGTTTGGTTTAATTTTTGGAGTAATGTTTCATTTCCGAAAGTAAGGCTTTGTTCGTGTGCGAGAGGAAGGCTATGGGGCTGAAAATGAGGTGCCGAGTGATTAGATGGAAATTGATGACTGGTGGATGGTTTTTGGGTTTGTACTGGTTTGGTGTCAGTTTGTAAGGATGCGACCTGGGTGGAGATAGTGTGGAGAAGTTGGTTGGAGTAATTATTTTGTTGATATAATTTTCTAATATCTTCTAGGATTATAGGAGTTTTATCGTCGCCTTCGCGACTTTTTCGAAAAGGAGTGGCGATGATGTCCTGGCCATCGGGCGTGGACAATTGTAGTGTTTGTAAAGGTGGTGTAATTGAAGTAACTGTTGTGTTGTCGGAAAGGCGCCATTTGGTGTGTAACGAGGTTTGGACATTAATGGCGGGTTGTATAAAGGGTGACGGAATGTTGTTTGTCTGTTGGAGATAATTTTCTAACCATACTTCAAAATTAAATTCTAATTTATAGCGAATACTATCGTATTTCCATTGTTTGTAAATTATTTGTTTGGTAGTGTCACTGAAGGATTCGAACCAAGAGTAGTAAGAGGAGTCTTCTTGGAACTCAGTTAGTAGTTCTTCGAATTGGGGGTTAAAGGGTTTTAAGAGGGTAATAACATGTATATCATTAGTACGCATATACGTAGAGGATGGAGAATAAGCCGTACCAGTGGTTTGGATAACGTCTGGTAGTGGAGAGGTATAATTGACATGGACTGTCGGTGTATGGAGGGTTGGTGTTTCTGGAATGTCTAGACGCGAGACAGAGTCATATTGAGATGTAGAGAATCGAGAAGGAATATAGTTTGATTGTCGTGATGCTGAAGTGCGTTCCGTAAAAGAGTTGAATCGGATAAGAACAGTGCCATCTGTTTCTTCAATGACATCTGTTATCTCCGTTTGTTCAATGTTTTGCGGTTTTTGGGGGCAGTCAATTTTAAATTGATCTGGAATAGTAATTTCATGCCACTTTAATCGTTTAGGTAAAAATGTTTTGGAAAATGGAGCATCAATTTGTAATAAGACTGTTTCGTCAGAAAAGTTTGTTCCTAGTTTAAGTTTGGGATTTAAACAGGAACTCATGAGTTTAAAGTAAATGCGGTAGATGATTGCAAATTGTTCTGCTAATTTCTCAAATTCATTTCCTTGTAAATGAATATCGAGTATTAATGAATTCATGATTAAAGGGTCTGTAAGGGAAACCGTGAAATTTGGAATACTATTAAAATAGATTGGGCCATTACATATATTTGTTTGAATCATAGCGAGAATAGAAGATTTGTATCTAGACAATCGCTTGTCACGTAATGCCATATAAATAGGAATATTAACTCCAATATGAACTAATGGTTTTACCGCTACTTGGATCATTCCAAAGTGGATATAACGAAAACCACGATCAGAATACTTTTGTAGTGCTATATGTGATAATAGTGGTGTGGATTGAAATTGTTGTTGAATATTAAAAGTTTCCTCATGTGTTTTTACTGAAAAGGCTGTTTTGAAATCAAAAGTACCAATTTTGTAGATATTATCTATATGTTCTGTTGGAATAGACCAGTTAAGGAAATCAGAATGAATTATATCTTCTTGGCTTAATACAGTATGACTAGAAGAAGTTGAAGAACTAGATATTAGTCGCCTAAATAGGTTTGCCATCTTAAGTGTTATAAGAAGCAAGATTTAAGCTTCCAGTAAAGGGACTATCAGCCGGGAACACCCATCAACGGGCTTACCAACGGGCTTACGATTGACCAACTTCCGCTGGGAACAGTAAATCCTGGGTCTGATACCAGTAAGAACGACAGCCCAGGATAATATTCGTAATACAGAAACAAATACAATAAAATAGGTACAAAGGAAGAAAAATAGAAAATTACAAAGATAGAAAATTACAAAGAACTGAAGGCTTTCTTCTTCTCGTTCTTCCCTCCTTAACTAGGAACAAACTAAAGCCTTCAGTTCGCGTCTAGACATTCCAGAAACACCAACCCTCCATACACCGACAGTCCATGTCAATTATACCTCTCCACTACCAGACGTTATCCAAACCACTGGTACGGCTTATTCTCCATCCTCTACGTATATGCGTACTAATGATATACATGTTATTACCCTCTTAAAACCCTTTAACCCCCAATTCGAAGAACTACTAACTGAGTTCCAAGAAGACTCCTCTTACTACTCTTGGTTCGAATCCTTCAGTGACACTACCAAACAAATAATTTACAAACAATGGAAATACGATAGTATTCGCTATAAATTAGAATTTAATTTTGAAGTATGGTTAGAAAATTATCTCCAACAGACAAACAACATTCCGTCACCCTTTATACAACCCGCCATTAATGTCCAAACCTCGTTACACACCAAATGGCGCCTTTCCGACAACACAACAGTTACTTCAATTACACCACCTTTACAAACACTACAATTGTCCACGCCCGATGGCCAGGACATCATCGCCACTCCTTTTCGAAAAGGTCGCGAAGGCGACGATAAAACTCCTATAATCCTAGAAGATATTAGAAAATTATATCAACAAAATAATTACTCCAACCAACTTCTCCACACTATCTCCACCCAGGTCGCATCCTTACAAACTGACACCAAACCAGTACAAACCCAAAAACCATCCACCAGTCATCAATTTCCATCTAATCACTCGGCACCTCATTTTCAGCCCCATAGCCTTCCTCTCGCACACGAACAAAGCCTTACTTTCGGAAATGAAACATTACTCCAAAAATTAAACCAAACCCTCACAAACCTTAATCACAATTTCCCTACTACTTCCAAGCTAAACACAATTGATCAACAAGATCAACCAACTGATAATGATTCATTACCAGCCAGTGAATCTGACAATTCTTTAATAAATCTCTTAAGCGATATCGAACAAGATCTCCAAAGCGACCAACCGCCAAACCTTAATAAAATTCACCGACGTCCTCATAAATCCAATTTTCGACGATCTAGCCAACGATGGATTAATCCCGAGACCAGAAACTACTACCCTCGCCCAACACCACCAGATATTCAATACGAAGAACGCGCCAAATTCCATTCAACACATTATGATGGCGGTTCCATCTACGAATGGAATATTGACGGTAAAAGTGAATATGAAATCCTGAATACCCTTCAAGAGATGGGTATGGCCAAAATGGCCTACAAAATCAAACGTTGCCCAGAAAAAGAAACTGCTAGTATTCTTGTTACTGGCTTTACTTGACAACTCAAATATTGGTGGGACAATTCTCTCACCATGGAAGACAAAAATACAATATTACAACATACAATAGACATTGAAGATGAAAACGGTGACATCAAAGCAGAATCTGATGCCTGTGATTATCTCATTGTCACTATTGCAATGCATTTCATAGGAAACCCCCGGGAAGAATTAACCTCTTCAAAAATTTTTCTTACTAATATTCGATGTCCAACCCTCTCTGATTTCCGTTGGTACAAAGATGTTTTCCTTACTCAAGTCCTTAAACGACCTGATTCAAATGCACCATTTTGGAAAGAAAAATTCATCACTGGATTACCTTCTTTATTTTCCCAACGCATCATGCTCAATCTCCAAAAGGAAATGGGAACTGACCAAATTAATTTCAACCTCATGACTTATGGTCAAATATTTGCTTTTGTCAAAAGTGAGGCCTTGGCAGCATGCCAAGAACTCAAATTCCAGGCAAAATACGGTAGCAAGCGCCGCGAACTCGGTTCGTTTTGTGATGCATTCGGCATCACTGGCGTATCTGCCCCTTCAACTGCCCGACGAAAATCCCATAAGCAATTTTCTCGATCTAACCACTTGTATTCTAAAAAACAACCTTCTTCCTATTCTAAGGAATCTCCCACTTCCAAGCCATATTCTCATTTTAACAAACGACCACACAACATTCAACTTCTATCACATGCTTCAAATGTGGCCAAAAAGGCCATATTGCGGCAAAATGCCGTAACAAAGGACGCATCAATGAAATCATTGATGATCTTTCTGACGTCAATATCAATATCAAAACAAAATTAAAAAATAAAATCCTCCAAATTACAGATAATGACCAAAACTCATATACTTCATCCAGCTCTTCTGACCAAGACTCCACTTGCCTTTGCAAAAAACACATCAACATGATCAAAACAACTAAAACTGACACAAAAGATTTTATTTTTGACATGATCCAACAAATACCAGACCCCATTCAACAAAAACAACTTTTCGAACAACTACAAACCCTAGTCCTCCAAGACAATAAAATTTCACTAATAGAACCTTTTAGCATTTCCAAACTCTTTGATAAATATCCCCAAACATCTCGGCAAAAAACCCCACACATTAAGGATTTAAACACAGAAATACATAACTTAAAACACGAAATTCAATTACTTAAATCCCAAATACATGCCCTTGATGTAAAACATCTTGCTCATGAAACTCAATTTTCATTACTCCAAAGTTTGCTTTCCCCACTCACAAATGAACCTCCACCTCCTACATCATCTCTTCCCCCAATCACCATTTCACACACTCCCACAACTGATACCTCTTTCCTTACCACCATTGATCGTATACAATTTCAAAAGTGGCTAATACACATTACCATCACCGTACATAATTTTACACAAACATTCATTGCCATGATGGACAGCGGCGCAGACCAAAGCTGCATCCGTGACGGCCTCATACCAACAAAATACTATGAACAAACAAACGAAGTTTTAATAGCTGCCAATAATTCACCCCTACAAATTAACGGCAAACTCACTCAAGCTTCCATTTGTAATGGACCATTTTGCTTCAAGCACCAATTCATTATAGTCAATAATTTAAACACTGACATAATTCTTGGTACTCCTTTTCTTACACAAATTTATCCATTTCAAGTCTCTACGATGGGTATTACTACAAACGTTATGGGCCAAAATATCCATTTTAAATTTATCCATCCTGTTCGACAAAAACAGCTTAATCAATTGCAACAACATTCTATTTACAAACACATTAATCAAATTCGACAAAAACAAACCAAATTACTCTACTTAAAAAACGATCTATCTCATGCCCATATTAGCAACCAATTAAACACCCCACAGACTAAATTGCACATTCAACAATTAGAAGATTTATTCAAATTCGAGGTTTGTGCGGAATTACCCAATGCATTTTGGGACCGCAAAAATCATATCATCCGCCTCCCGTATGAAAAAGATTTTTCCGAAACAAATATTCCAACAAAGGCACGCCCAATTCAAATGAACCAAGAACTCCTTGAACTCTGTAAAACAGAGATCCAAACCCTATTAGACAAAAAATTAATCCGCCCATCTCACTCCCCATGGAGTTGTGCTGCATTTTATGTAATGAAAAATGCAGAAATAGAACGAGGCACTCCACGATTAGTCATTAATTACAAACCATTAAATAAGGTATTACAATGGATTCGATATCCCATCCCTAACAAACGTGATTTACTAAAACGACTTAGCAATGCAAAAATATTTTCAAAATTCGATATGAAATCTGGATTTTGGCAGATTCAAGTCGATCCCAAAGATCGTTACAAAACTGCCCTCACCGTCCCCTTCGGACATTATGAATGGAACGTTATGCCATTCGGATTAAAAAATGCCCCTTCCGAATTCCAACACATTATGAATGATATATTAAATCCATATTCCACCTTTTCAATTGTTTATATTGATGATGTTCTCATTTTCTCCAATTCCATCGACGAACACACTAAACATCTTAAAACATTTCTATACATTATAAAAAAGAATGGTTTGGTAATTTCTTTCCCAAAAATGAAATTATTCCAGACTCAAATTCGTTTTCTCGGACACCATATTCATCAAAACACAATTATTCCCATCCAACGCAGCTTGGAATTCACATCCAAATTTCCCGATATAATAAAAGATAAAACCCAACTCCAACGATTCCTTGGCTGTTTAAATTATATTTCTGATTTTATTCCCAACTTACGTCAACTATGTGCTCCGTTATACCAGCGACTCAAAACAAATCCACTTCCATGGACATCTCACCATACTGCTATCATACATACTATTAAAACCACAGTTCAAACACTCCCATGTCTCTGTTTACCTCACCCACATGCCTTCATGATCGTTGAGACGGACGCCTCCAACATCGGATATGGCGGAATTCTCAAACAACGTATTCCACAATCCAACACTGAAAATTTAGTCCGCTATCATTCTGGTATATGGATCGGACCACAAAAAAATTATTATACTATTAAAAAAGAAATCCTTAGTATAGTCAAATGTATTTTAAAATTTCAAGATGATTTAGTTAATAAAAAATTCATTTTACGCATTGATTGTCAATCTGCCAAATTTATTTTACAAAATGATGTTCAAAATCTTGTTTCCAAGCAAATATTTGCCCGTTGGCAAGCTATATTATCTATTTTCGATTTTGATATTGAATACATTAAAGGCTCTCAAAATTCTCTTCCTGACTTCCTTACTCGTGAATTTCTCCAAGGAAATGAGCAAGTCACCGAAGACAACTCCACAAAAGACTCAAACACCGCAGGATTACGCACTCAAAACACTTCCACCAGTGCCCGTTCAAAATAGATTCACACCTCTTACTTATTCAACTGCAACTACTCAAAAATCCATCCCTATAACTCCTCTTCAAGTTAGTACAAACTATGCCACATCTGACCCCGCCTATATGGCACAACCCATCACCGACCACATTCAATTCACCCATTTCTCCCAAACACCCCCTTATGATGCATTACAAAAACATGTTAGCCAAACCTTTCCACCAAATTCCTACTGGTTAGACGACCCGCTCAAAACCCAACGGTTCTATGAGCTCATACTCATTGACACTGGATCCGCCACCATCACTCATACAAATGACAAAAATAACCCCTCACAAATAGCATTTTCCAAATGTGTCATTCAACAGGTGATCGACTCCACAGCATGGTCCAATCCATGGACCCCACACTCATTCTCTGTTCCATTCAACCCACCCACATACAACTACCGCGATTACCAACTGGCTTGGTTCCGCGCTCTCCTCTACCGCCCTTTTTCCCATTCATGGTTCATAGTATTTCACAATACTTGCGCAACATCCTTTCCCATCTGGTTCTACGATTGGTGGACCAGGTATGGTGCCTCTCAGCAAATATTACCTCTAACGCTTCATCAAAGTTACAAAACTTGGTGCGCCAAATCTCCTGGCCCCACCTACAAAAAACCACTCCAATTCAACCGCTCCTTCAAAATCCCCTGGATATTCTGTTGGTCTTTTGCTATTACAAAAACCCATCCCGACGATTTCCCATTCTCACTCACCCGTACATTCAAGGTCAAATGGTGGCCAAAATTCAACGATAACTTTGTTTCGGAGAAAGTAATTCTCCATTACCTATCAACTGGCACTTTATCTCAAGTCAGCTCAACCCCACCACCTCCATCGCCCAAAATCTTACTTCCCCCTACACCACCTTCCAAATCTCCTCCTCTCCTCCCTTCGGATGACGAGGATGATGATTTACAAACATTTTTACAATTCCAAAAATTCAAACAAATGCAGAAACAACATCGTCTGCATTCCTCCACATCCTCAGCCGCCTCACCCTCAGCCAGTACTTCCAAACCTACACCAAACCCTTTTGGCGGTCTATTTACCCAGGCCCAGATCCCATACGATGATACTCTCGACCCATTTGATGAATAATCCTTCAAAACGGATTCATAACGCTATCAATAGAGCGGATTCAATCTATTGGCTAACCCGGTTCAAACGGTAACCGGTAAAGGTTTATCAAACCCGTTCATAGCTGCGGATTTGCTAAAAATCCGACAATCCTTCAAAACGGATTCATAACGCTATCAATAGAGCGGATTCAATCTATTGGCTAACCCGGTTCAAACGGTAACCGGTAAATGTTTATCAAACCCGTTCATAGCTGCGGATTTGCTCAAAATCCGATTCATCTGTATTGAGCCTCGGGGAGCCGTACAGAAAACTATTCAAGAGGATTTCACGCCAGCTCAAAAGCAGATGCTTCCGGATCTGCACTATTCCAGATGCCTCCAGATTTGCACTATTGAAGATGCTTTCTTAAGCATTAATTCACGCCAGCTCAAAAGCAGATGCTTCCGGATCTGCACTATTCTAGATGCCTCCAGATTTGCACTATTGAAGATGCTTTCTTAAGCATTAATTCACGCCAGCTCAAAAGTATTCAACTAAAGCAGATGCTGTCTGCCACGCCGTTCCACTATTCAAGATGCTTGCCCAGCAGATGCTGTCTGCCACGCCGTTCCACTATTCAAGATGCTTGCCCAGCATCAGCTCTATAAATAAGAAGGCCATTTCTTCCTTCATTCCCAAGTCCGAGCAGAGGAGGGAAGAACGAGAAGAAGAAAGCCTTCAGTTCTTTGTAATTTTCTATCTTTGTAATTTTCTATTTTTCTTCCTTTGTACCTATTTTATTGTATTTGTTTCTGTATTACGAATATTATCCTGGGCTGTCGTTCTTACTCAAAAAACCCCACACATTAAGGATTTAAACACAGAAATACATAACTTAAAACAAAATACAGGCAATAGCATGCCCCTTCTCAAAACAGGAAAAAGGAAAAAAAAACTACAGCCCCTCAGTAGTTTAGAACCACCTCTTATCACATTTATTCTCAATAAGACACGAGAAAAAAAAAAAAAGATACTCAGCCGCCGCAGAAGCCACATATCGTGAAAATGAGGGCGATCACTCTTTCAGGGTGCTGGCAATGTGGCGGATAAGATCCACGACACGGTTGCTGTAGCCCCATTCGTTGTCATACCAGGACACGAGTTTGACAAAGGAATCGTTCAAAGCAATTCCAGCCTTGGCATCAAAGATGCTAGACCTGCTGTCACCCAAAAAGTCGGTGGACACGAGATCCTCATCGGTGTAGCCCATGATGCCTTTCAGCTTTCCCTCCGACTCCTCTTTGATAGCAGCCTTGATCTCCTCATAGGAGGCTTTCTGCTCAAGCCTCACGGTGAGATCAACAACTGAAACATTCACGGTGGGCACACGGAAGGACATACCAGTTAATTTACCATTGAGGGCTGGGAGCACTTTCCCAACAGCCTTGGCAGCTCCAGTACTGCTAGGAATGATGTTGAAACTGGCTGCTCTTCCACCCCTCCAATCCTTGCTTGATGGACCATCAACGGTCTTCTGGGTGGCGGTGATTGAATGCACTGTGGTCATCAAGCCCTCAACGATGCCAAATCTGTCATTAATGACCTTAGCAAGGGGAGCCAAACAATTGGTTGTGCAGCTAGCATTAGAAACAATATCAAGCTCCGGTTTGTACTCGTGCTCATTAACACCGATCACAAACATCGGAGCATCCTTGCTAGGAGCAGATATGATAACCTTCTTCGCCCCACCCTTCAAATGAGCAGCCGCTTTATCCTTGTCTGTGAAGACACCAGTGGACTCAACAACAAAGTCAGCACCGGCCTCACCCCATGGAATCTCCTCAGGATTTCTAACCCCAAAGACTGCGACGGATTGTTCACCAAAGAGAAGGGTTTTGGAATCCTTCACCTTAATTTCATGATGCTTCCACTGGCCATGCACAGTGTCATACTTGAACATGTATGTCATGTATTCGGTGGTGATGAAGGGATCGTTGACAGCGACCAGCTCCAACAAAATGTTATATAGATATGTATCAAGTAAGCCCGTTACTGTATGTCATATATAGATATGTATATATATCTATATATATAGATATGTATATACATATATATATACATATATATATGTATATATATATGTATATACATATATATATGTATATATGTATATATATATATCTATATATATAGATATCTATATACATATATATACATATATATATATATAGATATGTATATATATGTATATACATATATATACATATATATGTATATATATGTATATATGTATATATATATGTATATATATATGTTTATACATATATATACATATATATACATAAATATCTATGTATATATATGTATATATACATAGATATATATGTATATATATGTATATACATATATATACATATATATATACTTATATATGTATATACATATATATATATATACATATCTATATATACATATATATATATATGTATATACATATATATACACATATATATATATATGTATATACATATATATATCTATGTACATATATATATCTATATACATATATATATATATACATATATATATACATATATACATAGATATATATGTGTATATATATGTATATACATATATATATACATATCTATATAGATATGTATATATATATATATACATATACATATACATATACATATATATATACATATATATATAGATATGTATATATATCTATATATATAGATATGTATATACATATATATATACATATATATATGTATATGTATATGTATATACATATATATATGTATATATGTATATATATATATCTATATATATAGATATCTATATACATATATATACATATCTATATATTTTGCCTGGAATTTGAGTTCTTGGCATGCTGCCAAGGCCTCACTTTTGACAAAAGCAAATATTTGACCATAAGTCATGAGGTTGAAATTAATTTGGTCAGTTTCCATTTCCTTTTGGAGATTGAGCATGATGCGTTGGGAAAATAAAGAAGGTAATCCAGTGATGAATTTTTCTTTCCAAAATGGTGCATTTGAATCAGGTCGTTTAAGGACTTGAGTAAGGAAAACATCTTTGTACCAACGGAAATCAGAGAGGGTTGGACATCGAATATTAGTAAGAAAAATTTTTGAAGAGGTTAATTCTTCCCGGGGGTTTCCTATGAAATGCATTGCAATAGTGACAATGAGATAATCACAGGCATCAGATTCTGCTTTGATGTCACCGTTTTCATCTTCAATGTCTATTGTATGTTGTAATATTGTATTTTTGTCTTCCATGGTGAGAGAATTGTCCCACCAATATTTGAGTTGTCCAGTAAAGCCAGTAACAAGAATACTAGCAGTTTCTTTTTCTGGGCAACGTTTGATTTTGTAGGCCATTTTGGCCATACCCATCTCTTGAAGGGTATTCAGGATTTCATATTCACTTTTACCGTCAATATTCCATTCGTAGATGGAACCGCCATCATAATGTGTTGAATGGAATTTGGCGCGTTCTTCGTATTGAATATCTGGTGGTGTTGGGCGAGGGTAGTAGTTTCTGGTCTCGGGATTAATCCATCGTTGGCTAGATCGTCGAAAATTGGATTTATGAGGACGTCGGTGAATTTTATTAAGGTTTGGCGGTTGGTCGCTTTGGAGATCTTGTTCGATATCGCTTAAGAGATTTATTAAAGAATTGTCAGATTCACTGGCTGGTAATGAATCATTATCAGTTGGTTGATCTTGTTGATCAATTGTGTTTAGCTTGGAAGTAGTAGGGAAATTGTGATTAAGGTTTGTGAGGGTTTGGTTTAATTTTTGGAGTAATGTTTCATTTCCGAAAGTAAGGCTTTGTTCGTGTGCGAGAGGAAGGCTATGGGGCTGAAAATGAGGTGCCGAGTGATTAGATGGAAATTGATGACTGGTGGATGGTTTTTGGGTTTGTACTGGTTTGGTGTCAGTTTGTAAGGATGCGACCTGGGTGGAGATAGTGTGGAGAAGTTGGTTGGAGTAATTATTTTGTTGATATAATTTTCTAATATCTTCTAGGATTATAGGAGTTTTATCGTCGCCTTCACGACCTTTTCGAAAAGGAGTGGCGATGATGTCCTGGCCATCGGGCGTGGACAATTGTAGTGTT
>JAWHQI010000071.1:7252500-7400000 GCA_033032865.1 Dactylorhiza incarnata | reverse complement strand
TACCATGAACCATGAATGAGTGAATGGTCGAAAAAGGAATGTGCGAAACCAAGCTAGCTGGTAGTCGTGGTAGTTGTATGCAGGCGGGTTGAATGAGACTGAAAAGGGGTGTGGAGTCCATGGATTGGACCATGAGGATGAGTTAATGACGTTTTGAACGACACATTTAGAAAATGCGATTTGGGAAGGGTTGGTTTTGTCATTGGTAGTGGTGATGGTGGCGGAATGGGTGTCGATGATGATGAGTTCATAAAAGCGTTGGGTCTTGAGTGGGTCATCGAGCCAAAATGAGTTTGGGGGAAATGTTTTACTGACGTGTTTTACTGAGCATTTTTTAAACCGAAGGGCATAACGTTCCATTCGTAGTGTCCAAAAGGGACTGTGAAAGCTGTTTTGTATCGATCTTTGGGATCGATTTGAATCTGCCAAAAACCAGATTTCATGTCGAATTTTGAAAAGATTTTTGCATTACTAAGGCGTTTGAGTAAATCACGTTTGTTAGGAATAGGGTAGCGAATCCATTGCAATACTTTGTTTAGTGGTTTATAATTAATGACGAGGCGTGGAGTGCCACGTTCGATTTTTGCATTTTTCATGACATAAAATGCAGCACAACTCCAAAGGGAGTGGGAAGGTCGAATTAAATTTTTGTCTAATAGGGTTTGGATTTCGGTTTTACAAACTTCGAGGAGTTCGTGATTCATTTGGATTGGTCGTGCTTTAGTTGGAATATTTCGTTCGGAAAAGTCTGTTACATATGGAAGTTGTATAATATGTTTCTTGCGGTCCCAGAAAGCATTGGGCAATTCCGCACAAACTTCTGTTTTGAATAATTCTTCTAACTGGTGAATGTGCGATGTGGTAGTTGGTGAGTGTAATTGATTGTCAATGTGGGCATGGGATAGATCATCTTGTAAATAAAGAATGTTTTGCTTCTGTTGGATAAGGTTAATATGTTGAAAAATCGAATGTTGTTGTAAAAGATTAAGTTGTTTTTATAGAACAGGGTGGATAAATTTAAAAAGGACAGTTGGGCCCATAATGTTAGTACTAATACCGTTAGTGGAAACTTGGAAATGATAGATTTGTGTGAGAAAAGAAGTGCCAAGGATTATGCCAGTGTTTAAATTATTAATGATAATAAATTGATGTTTAAAGCAAAATGGTCCGTTACAAATTGAAGCTTGGGTGAGTTTGCCATTAATTTGTAGAGGTGAATTGTTTGCAGCAATTAAAATTTCATTTGTATGTTCATAGTATTTGGTTGGTATAAGACCGTCACGGATGCAGCTCTGGTCGGCACCGATGTCCATCATGGCAATGAATGTCTGTGTAAAATTATGAACAGATATGGTAATGTGTATTAACCATTTTTGGAATTGAATGCGATCTATGGTAGAAAGAAAAGAGGCATCTGTGGGTGGGGTGTGAGAAATAGAGATTGGAGGAAGAGGGGATGCAGGAGGTTGAGGTTTGGTTGGTAGTGGGGAGAGTAAGCTTTGGAGTAACGAGAATTGTGTTTCATGAGCAAGATGTTTGACATCGAGTGCATGAATTTGGGTTTTAAGCAGTTGGATTTCTTGTTTAAGGTGGTGAATTTCAGTGTGTAAGTCTTTAATGGCAGGTGTTTTTTGAGTGGACGTTTGTGGATATTTATCAAATAGTTTGGAAATACTAAAATGTTCGATTAAAGAGATTTTATTGTCTTGTATGACTAGGGTTTGTAACTTTTCAAAAAGTTGTTTTTGTTGGATGTGGTCAGGTATTTGTTGAATCATTTCAAAGATGAAGTCCTTGGTATCAGTTGGAGTTGTTCTGATCATGTTAACTTGCTTCTTGCAAAGGCAAGTGGAGGGCTGATCAGACGAGCTGGAGGAGTTATAAGAATTTTGGTCGTTGTCGGAAATCTGGAGGATTTGAAAATTTTCTTTTAATTTGATCTTGACGTCATTGCTAACATCAGAGAGGTCATCAATGATTTCATTGATGCGTCCTTTGTTGCGGCATTTTGCAGCAATATGGCCTTTTTGGCCACATTTGAAGCATGTGATGGAAGTAGAGTGATTAGGACGTTTGGTGTGGTGAGGATATGGTTTAGACGTGGGAGGTTCCTTGGGATAGGAAAAAGGTCGTCGTTTAGAATAAAATTTATTAGATCGAGTGAGATTTTTGTGAGATTTGCGTTGTGCAGTAGGAGCAGATAGGCCGGTGATGCCAAAAGCGTTACAGAAAGAGCCGAGTTCTCGGCGCTTACTGCCATATTTTGCCTGGAATTTGAGTTCTTGGCATGCAGCTATGGCTTCACTTTTGACATAGGCGAATAATTGGTCATAAGTCATTTGATTAAAATCAATGTGATCAGTACCCATTTCCTTTTGAAGATTGAGCATGATCCTTTGGGAAAAAAGAGAAGGCAATCCAGTAACGAATTTTTCCTTCCAGAATGGAGCATTGGAATCAGGTCGTTTAAGTACTTGGGTGAGGAAAACATCCTTGTACCAATGGAAGTCAGAGAGAGTTGGACATCGGATATTAGTAAGGAAGATTTTGGAGGAAGTTAATTCTTCCCGAGGATTGCCAATGAAATGCATTGCAATAGTGATAATGAGATAATCACAGGCGTCAGATTCGGTTTTGACGACGCCGTGTTCATCTTCAGTATTTATAGTATGTTGTAAAATGTTATGTTTATCATCAAGGGTGAGAGAATTATCCCACCAATATTTGAGATGGCCAATAAAGCCAGTAACTAAGATACTAGCAGTTTCTTTTTCTGGACAGTGTTTGATTTTGTATGCCATTTTGGCCATACCCATCTCTTGAAGGGTATTTAATATTTCATATTCGCTCTTGCCATCGATATTCCATTCATAGATGGAACCGCCGTCATAATGTTTGGCATGGAATTTAGCGTGTTATTCGTATTGAATATCGGGTGGTGTTGGTCGGTGATAGTAGTTTCTGGTATCGGTATTGATCCAGCGTGGGTTAGAGCGGCGAAAAGTGGATTTGTGATGTCGTCGTTGAATATTATTAAGATTTGGAGGGGTATCGCTTTGGAGATCTTGTTCGATGTCACTTAGGATATTTAATAAAGGATTGTCAGAGTCACTGTGTGGTGTGGATGAATTGTCATCAGTCGGTCGATCAATGGTGTTTAACTTAGAAGAACTAGGGAAATTTTGATTAAGGTTTGTAAGGGTTTGGTTTAATTTCTGAAGTAGTGAGTCATTTCCAAAAGTAAGATTTTGTTCGTGGGATAGAGGGAGGCTATGGGGCTGAAAGTGAGGGGCAGAGTGACTGGATGGAAATTTAGAGAGGTTGGGTGTTACGTGAGTTTGTACTGGTTTGGGGTCAACATGTAAGGATGCGATCTGGGTTGAAATAGTGTGAAGAAGTTGATTGGAATAGTTGTTTTGTTGATAAACTTTACGGATATCTTCTATAATAATAGGAGTGGAATCATCACCTTCGCGGCCTTTTTTGAAAGGAGTGGCGATGATGTCATGTCCATCGGGTGTAGACAGGTGTAGTGTTTGTAGAGGGGGTGTAATAGTGGTAACAGTAGTATTATTAAGAAGTCGCCATTTGGTATGTAAGGTGGTTTGAACATTAATAACGGATTGTGTGAAAGGTGAAGAAGTAGCGTGGGTTTGGAGATAATTTTCTAACCAGACTTCAAAATTGAATTCTAATTGATAGCAAATAATATCAAATTTCCATTGTCTGTAAAGTGTTTGTTTGGTGTAATTGTCAAAGGATTCAAACCAAGAGTAATACGAGGAGTCTTGTTGGAATTCACTTAATAATTCGTCAAATTGAGGATTAAATGGTTTTAAGAGTGTGATGACATTAACACCATGAATACGCGTGTGCGTAGAGGTAGGAGAATAAGTTGTACTAGGGGCTGTACAACTTCTGGTAATGGGGATGTGTAATTGACATGGATTGCCGGAGTTTGGAGTGTCGGTAGGTCGGGTATTTCGGGTTGACATAATAGAAGAATACAAGAAAGAAATACAAGAACATAATAGAAGAATACAAGAAAGAAAGAGAAAGAAGAACAAGAAAGAAAGTTTACAATAACTCTGAAGGCCTTCTTTCTTTTCCCTTCTTCCTCAGCTCGTCTCTGGCCATCTCAAGGTGAATGGCCTTCTTATTTATAAGCGAGATGCTTTTAGTGTTGGCATCTTGAATAGTGGAGATGTTGGCAGGCATGAGTGCTGGCAGACATCTTGAGTAGTGGAGATGATTTGAGTGCTGGCAGGCATGAGTGCTGGCATCTTGAATAGTGGAGATGCTTTTACTTTGAATGGCGTGGCAGGTAGGAATAAGTGCTGAGTGCTGGCAGGCATGAGTGCTGGCAGGCATCTTGAGTAGTGGAGATGCTTTGAGTACTGGCAGGTATGAGTGTTGGCATGCATCTTAAGTAGTACAATAACTTTGAGTGCTGGCAGGCATCTTGAGTAGTACAATAACTTTGAGTGCTGGCAGGCATCTTGAGTAGTGGAGATGCTTTGAGTGCTGACAGGCATAAGTGTTGGCAGGCATCTTGAGTAGTGGAGATGCTTTGAGTGCTGGCAGGCATCTTGAATAGTGGTTCTGTACGGCTCCCCGATGATCAATACAGAATTGGATTTTGAGCAAATCCGCAGCTATAAACGGATTTGATATGCCTTTACCGGTTACCGTTTGAACCGGGCTAGGTGAATCGAATTTTGAGCAAATCCGCAGCTATAAACGGATTTGATATGCCTTTACCGGTTACCGTTTGAACCGGGCTAAATGAATCGAATTTTGAGCAAATCCGCAGCTATAAACGGATTTGATATGCCTTTACCGGTTACCGTTTGAACCGGGCTAGATGAATCGAATTTTGAGCAAATCCGCAGCTATAAACAGATTTGATATGCCTTTACCGGTTACCGTTTGAACCGGGCTAGTCCATAGATTTGAATCCGCTCTATAGAAAGCGTTGTGAATCTGGTTTAAGAATCAAAGGAATCCAGACTTTCGTCATATGGAACTTGGGCGAAGAGGCCACCGAAAGGATCTGGTGTTGGTGTTGATGTAGAAGTGGGTGGGGGATTGCAGATGTGGTTGGGGAATGTTGACGGTATTGTTGTTGCATTTTTTTGAATTTTTGAAATTGCAGGAAGTTTTGAAGATCATCTTCCTCATCCATAGGTGGGAGGAGGAGCGGTGATTTGGGAGGTGGAGTTCGTGGTAGTAGGATAATTGGGGATGGAACAGGTGGGGTTGTAAGGACGGGAGTAAAAGTGCCGGTGGTGAGAAAATGTAGGATAACCTTGTCTGAGGCAAGGTCATTATTGAATTTAGGCCACCATTTGACTTTGAAGACTCGTATGAGAGAGAATGGAAAATCTTCTGGATGATTTTTTGTAATGGCGAAGCTCCAGCAAAAGATCCAAGGGATTTTGAAGGAGCGGTGGAATTGGAGGGATTTTTTGAATGTGGGGCTGGTGTACTTGGCGCACCAAGTCTGGTAGCTATGAGTGAGTGGCAGCGGTAGGATTTGGGGAGAGGCACCATATTGTCTCCACCAGTCATAGAATCGGGTGGGTAGAGTAGTCGGGCAGGTATTGTGGAATACCATGAACCATGAATGAGTGAATGGTCGAAAAAGGAATGTGCGAAACCAAGCTAGCTGATAGTCGTGGTAGTTGTATGCAGGCGGGTTGAATGGGACTGAAAATGGGTGTGGAGTCCATGGATTGGACCATGAGGATGAGTCAATGACGTTTTGAATGACACATTTAGAAAATGCGATTTGGGAAGGGTTGGTTTTGTCATTGGTATGGGTGATGGTGGCGGAATGGGTGTCGATGAGGATGAGTTCATAAAAGCGTTGAATCTTGAGTGGGTCATCGAGCCAAAATGAGTTTGGGGGAAATGTTTTACTGACGTGTTTTTGGAGTGCGTCATAGGGTGGGGTTTGAGTAAAGTGGGTCAGATGAATATGTTCGGTGGTAGGTTGGGATATGTAAGCGGGATCTGATTGAGCGTAATTGGTGGTGAGTGGGATGGGCGTAGTTGGTAGTGTTTTGGTATGAGTAAGTACGTCTGAGTATGTCAATGGGGTGAATTTATTTTGAGTTGGTACCGGAGGAAGTGTTTTGAGTGCATAATCTTGTGGTGTTTGAGTCTTCTGCGGAGCGGACTGTGGTGACTTGCTCATTGCCTTGTAAGAATTCACGAGTGAGGAAATCAGGAAGAGAGTTGTCAGAGCCTTTGACATATTCAATATCAAAATAAAAAACAGATAAAAGCGCTTGCCATCGGGCAAAAAATTGTTTGTCCCCCTTAGCAGTCCGCCCCGCCGGCGGAGCCACCGCCGTCCTGACCGGAGCCCACTGGCAGGTTCGCCGGACTCCGGCGAACGTCCCGGGGGTTGTTCGGCGGCGCTCCGGTAAGGCCACCGCCGTCGGTGGCCCAGCCGGAGAGCCGTCGGACCCACCCCGGCAGGTTCGTCGGGGTCCGGCGACCTTGTCGGTGGGCTCCGGTCTGGCCGGTGGTTGTTCCGGCGGCGGCGACGAACGACAAATTGTTGGACATGTGTGTAACATCCCTTTGTTTGAGAATAACAAATCACATATTGTATTTGATATTGCTTGTAGTGTGTTTATAGTGTGCAGAAACTATAGGTGCAATACTTCACAGGTAGAAAGCAGCTTGGAACAAATTTTTGAAAGGAGCAGCGCTACCGACAGCGCTATCGCTAACGCCGGCGCTATCGCTAGCGCTACCGCTACCGCCAGTACTACTGCCAGCGCTATCACTACCGCCAGCGCTATCACTACCGCCAGGCGTTATCTCGAGTTCGTGCACAACGACGGTCACGCAACCGCTACCGCTACCGCCAGCGCTATCTCTCTCTACCGCCAGCGCTATCGCTACCGCCAGGCGCTATCTCCAGTTCGTGCACAGCGCCACGCCACCGACGGTTGCGCAGCCGCTCTACACGAACGCTACCGCAGGCGCTAGCCACTACCGCAGACGCTAGCTCCAAGTTCTATAAAAGGCTGGGCTCTCTCTCGTTTTGGTTAGACCTTCCAAAGACATTACTTGTGCCCAAACCCTCATGCTGCTACTCTGCCAAAACATCATCTCCCACTCAAAGCCAAAGAAGAAATTCTGGAGAAGGAAGCCATCACGCTGCATCCGAAGAACGATCGCTTCGACCTCGCTTGTGCTTCAGCGATACTTCATCCTCATCTCCAGAAATCTCAAGAGGGAGTTTTCTTGTTATTTACTTCATTTCTTTATTTGTATCTTGTAGTGAAATCGCCTTATTTTTGGCAACTAGGTCCTTGCGCGGCTTAGGGGGAATTCGCCGCGTGAGTTGGCGACTAGGTCTAGGGGATTAAATCTAGGGGGTGCTCGAGGCCATATCCGGGGAAGGATTGGCTAGAGCGGCTTGAGGCCTTATCCGGGGAAGGATAGGTTAAAGCCAACCGGTTTGTGGGGATACAAGTCGGTATAGAAAAAGAAAAGAAATCTACATTTGTACGCCTCCAATTTCTAGCGATATAGAAATCAAATTTTATGTAAACACTTTTTCATATAATATAATCATGTCTCTTTTGTGTTTAGTTTGATTTCTATCATTTGGCGTAATCTCTATTATTTTGCAAATCATAATTTTCTATTCATTTAGCTAAATTGTTATTTTACCTTAGCATATTATAAAACAATTTAGTAACTTTCATAAAATTATAAAAAGAATTTTTATTCCCTTATTCACCCCCCCTCTAAGGGCGTCGTAAGATCCAACAAGTGGTATCAAAGACAGGTTATTCCAAACGGTTTAAAAAATCAGGAATAATGGCGTCTTATGATCTCGCTTTTTCCGAGGGTCAGAGAATTAGTAGACCTCCACTATTTACTGGGTCGGATTATAATTATTGGAAAAATAGGATGCGTTGTTTTTTAATGACCCTAGATATTGAGGTTTGGAACATGGTAGAAGAAGAATACACTCCTCCTACATTTGTAGTTGGAGAGGTTATGTTAGAAAAACCCAAAGATAAATGGGATGATCGGGATAAACTCAAATGTAAAAATAACGCAAAAGCCATGAATGCTCTATTTTGTGCGTTAGATAGAAATGAATTTAATAGAATTTCTGCTTGTACTACTGCATATGAAATTTGGAATCATTTGGAAGTTACTCATGAAGGTACATTGCAGGTTAAAGATTCCAAGCTTTTTCAACTGGAGTCGGAATATGAAAAATTCCGAATGGATGAAAGCGAAGATGTTGATGACATGTCACGCGCTTCACCAAGATCGTCAATGCCTCAAAAGCTCTTGGAAAGACCTTCTCAAATGGCGACTTGGTCCGTAAGATCCTTCATTCTCTTCCTCCAAAATTCAACCCGAAGGTGACGGCTATTTCGGAGTCGCACAACTTAAGGACGCTCCAAGTTGAGAGCCTCATTGGGAATCTCAAAACCCATGAGGTAGAACTCAAAATCCAACATGATGAATACAACAAGGAGCCTAAGAAGAAGGCGTTGGCATTAAAATCAAAGAAGGAGTGCCAAGAGGATAAGGATGAAGATGAAGAGAGTCTTTTGGTAAAGAACTTTCGAAAGTTCATGCGCAATCCGGAAAGGAGAAACACCTTTCGAAAATATTTCCAAAAGGGTGAAAGATGGAAAGGGTCATCTTCAAAGAAGGAAAAAGAGAGCGACAATGAAGAAAAGAGACCTCCACCAGAATGCTATCATTGTAGGAAGACGGGGCACATTCGGAGCCAGTGCCCAAAGTTCTTGAAGGAGAAGAAAGAAAAACGGCACAAAGGGAAGGAGAAGAAGAAAGTACTAAAAGCTAGAACATGGGATGACTCTTCCTCCTCCTCCTCCGAAGAATCAAGTGGATCTTCATCAAGCGAAGATGAGGAAGCAAATATGTGCCTCATGGGACATGAAAACGACGGCGACGACACCAGTGTTCCTAGTGACACTGAGGTAACTCCTCCCACTTATGATGAATTGTATAATGAATTTCTTGAAACTTGCAAAGCTTTTGATAAAAATATGAAAGATAGTATTTTATTAAATCGTGAAAATGAATCTCTTATTAAAGAAAATCAAAAGCTTTCCAAAAAGGTGATTGTTTTAGAAAAGAGAAAGGTTTCTTGCCAAGAATGTGATCACTCCACAAAATTGGCAAAAGATATAGAATAGTCACTTTCTAAAGCCCTCTCTCATGCCAAAACTCTTACAAAAGAGAAGGGGGAATTAGAAAGGAAATTGGAAGCCTCTCTTGTGCAAATCAAAAAAAATAAAAAAGGTTTTGAAAATAGGTGTGTCATGCTTGTGAAAGAAAATTCTTCACTTAAAGTACAAGTTCATGATCTCACCATGACCATTAAAAAATTTGGTATAGGCCAAAAATCACTGGAAATGATTCTAGGGTACCAGTGTCATGGATCTGGAAAGTTTGGGCTCGGATATCGAGGTGAGGGCTACCGCCCGGCGCTAGCCACTAACGCCGGCGCTAGCACCTCATGCCAGAAACATGAAATTTCTTTTTCAAAATGTTTTCCTTCTGTAAATCAAAATTATTCCAGCAAGAAAATTTTCCAGAAAAGGGTTTCAACCCCCTTTATTTCGTGTGCAAACTGTTATAGGTTGGGTCACACAACTAGTTCTTGCAGGAAAATAAAACAAAATACTTTAAAGCAAATCTGGGTACCTAAGGCTTCCACTTATTCTATGGGAGGTTCCACTTGGGTATCCGGATCTTTACTCTCATCTTCTTTCTAGATGTGCAGGCAGGCTAAGGACAATGAAGACGTGTGGTACTTGGATTCAGGATGCTCCAAGCACATGACGGGCAATAAATCAAAGTTCCTTAGCCTAGAGAGGAAGAAGGGAGGGATTGTGCCTTTCGGCGACAACGGTAAAGGAAGAATCATGGGAATTGGTACAGTTGGTAACGAATCCTTCACTATATCAAATGTTCTTTATGTAAAAGGGCTAAAACATAATCTTATTTCAATTAGCCAATTGTGTGATAAAGGATTAGATGTTTTATTTGAATCTTCTACTAATCTATGCAAAATATATAATCCTATTACAAACAATATTTTACTAACTGCACCAAGAATACACAATGTTTATATAGTTTCATTTCATGATATTTCAAAATCATCTTTAAAATGTTTTATTATCAAAAAATGATGAACTTGATCTTTGGCATAGAAGGCTAGGACATGCTAGCACAAAGCTTATTGTAAAACTTGCCAAAAGAGATTTAATTAGAGGATTGCCTAGATTAAATGGAAATTTACCTTCACTTTGTTCACCATGTCAAAAAGGTAAAATTACTAGATCCTCTTTCAAAAGTAAAAATGTTATTTCTACTACAAGACCTTTGCAATTAATTCATATGGATCTCTTTGGTCCTGTTAGCACCGCAAGTCTTTGTGGTAGATTGTATACATATGTTTTAATAGATGATTTTTCTAGATATTGTTGGACAATATTTCTCTCATCCAAATCCGAAGCATTTTGTGAATTTTCAAAATTATGTACTCGTATTCAAAATGAAAGTGATTTAAAAATTAAATGCATTCGCTCGGATCATGGAGGAGAATTTGAAAATGAAAAATTTACTTCTTATTGTGATATGTTAGGCATAAAACATGAGTTCTCCGCACCACGCACACCACAACAAAATGGTGTTGTAAAAAGAAAGAATAAGACACTTCAAGAGCTAGCACGTACTATGTTATGTGAATATAAATTACCTAAGTCTTTTTGGGCCGAAGCCGTAAACACATCATGTTATGTTATAAATAGAATCATGCTTCGCCCATCTTTAAATCCCACACCATATGAACTCTATTTTCAAAAGAAGCCTAATGTGTCTTACTTCAAAGTTTTTGGTTGTAAATGTTTTATCTTAAATACAAAAGATAGCTTGGGAAAGTTTGATGAAAAATGTGATGAAGGAACATTTCTTGGATACTCTTCAACTAGTAAAACTTATAGAGTTTTTAATAAAAGAACTAAAAAAGTTGAAGAATCAATTAATGTGAAATTTGAGGAGCTTGTTCCTTGTTTAGAAAGACTTTCCGCAGGTAAAGAGGATGATCTATTACCTCCTTTGGAGCATGGTGATGAAGAACCTTCCAAAGAAGAAGAAGAAGAGGAGGCCAAGAAAGATGAATATGTACCTCCAAGCGTCCTAAAATTCACAAAGGATCATCCACGGGAATTGATAATTGGTGAACCATCCATCGGGGTAAGAACTCGCTCTTCTCTTCATGAATCTTATTCAAATATTTGCTTTGTTTCCGAAATTGAACCAAAAAATGTTACAACCGCTTTAAATGATGAATTTTGGTTTTGGCTATGAATGAAGAGTTAGAACAATTTGAGCGACATAATGTTTGAAAATTAGTAGAAAGACCATCTAATCACCCGGTTGTAGGTGTAAAATTGATTTTTAAAAATAAATTAGATGGTGAGTCTAGAATATCTAGAAATAAAGCACGCTTAGTAGCACAAGGATATTCTCAAATCGAGGGGATAGATTTTGATGAATCTTTTGCACCCGTTGCTAGATTGGAGTCTATAAGAATTTTTCTAGCATTTGCAAGCTTTAAAAGAATAAAACTATTTCAAATGGATGTGAAAAGTGCTTTTCTAAACGGGTTTGTAAAAGAAGAAGTTTATGTTGAACAACCCCCCGGTTTTATTAATGAAAAATTTCCAAATCATGTTTATAAATTAGAAAAAGCGCTTTATGGTTTAAAACAAGCGCCCCGTGCATGGTATGAAAGACTTACCTCATTTTTATTAAAGCACGGTTATATTATGGGAAGTGCGGATAATAATCTCTTCATTAAGCACAATAATGATGATATAATTATTTTACAAATATATGTTGATGACATTATTTTTGGATCTACTAATGAAGAGATGTGTAAAGAAGTTATTCTAGTGATGAAAAATGAGTTTGAAATGAGTCTTGTAGGAGAACTTTCTTATTTCCTTGGTTTTCAAATATCACAAAGAATTGATGGTATCTTTGTATGTCAAACTAAATATGTCCATGATATGCTTAAACGTTTTGGATTTGAAAACCTTAAACATGCTTCTACACCAATTAGTGCATCACTAAAATTAGGAAAAGATGAATCAGGAGTTTCTATAGATCAAACTTTATATAGAGGTATGATAGGATCTCTACTTTATCTTAGTGCAACTAGACCCGATATTATGTTTGTCGTATGTTTATGTGCTAGATTTTAAGCCAATCCAAAAGAATCTCATTTAAAAGTGGTAAAACGAATTTTTAGATATCTCATTGGGTCATCTAGATTAGGATTATGGTACCCATATAATGATTCATTTACATTGCATGGCTATTTCGATTCGGATTATGCCGGTTGCTCACTTGATAGAAAAAGCACTAGTGGTACTTGTCATTTTCTAGGACCTTCATTAGTTGCATGGTCTAGTAGGAAAAAAAGTTTGGTTGCACTCTCCACCACGGAGGCCGAATACATTGCATTAGGGAGTTGTTGTGCACAAGCTCTATGGATGAGCCAAACTTTAGAGGACTTTGGTTTTCATCTAAGAATATTGAACTAAAATGTGACAACAAAAGTGTCATTGATCTCACAAATAATCCGGTACACCACTCTAGATCCAAACGTATAGATGTGCGTCATCATTTCATAAGGGATCACATTAAAAAGGAAAATGTAAGGATTCGTTTCATTCGCACGGACTCTCAACTTGCTGATATATTCACAAAATCTCTTCCCGATGCAAGGTTTCAAATGTTAAGGTTGGAATTAGGAGTCTTAGACATTTTAGGATGAAAACATATAAAACGCTAATGTTTTATGCAATTTGAGCAATCAAGACATCTCTGATAATTACAAAACTTCTGCATAAGACTACTCTTAAGACCCCTAACCAATATCAAAAATTTAAAATTCTTGAAAAATCGTGTACTGTTTCCAGCGCTAGCGCTAGCGTCGGCGCTAGCGTGGGTGTGTGCTTTTTATGATTTTTAAAATTTCTAAAATTCAACAAAAAAAATGTTAGTTTATTTGTGCAAATTCATTTTTGTGTTTCTGTCTATTTTATTTTTGTTTTATTTGATTTATGAAAAATCAACTATAAAAATTCAAAATTCAAAAATACACAAATATTTTTTTGTTATTTGTGTTTTATTCATTCTATGAAAAATCAACTATAAAAGTTCAAAATCTAAAAATACAAAAATATGTTTTTGTTATTTGTGTTTTTTATCCATATTTTGAAAAATCAACTACAAAAGTTCAAAATTCAAAAATACAAAAATATGTTTTTGTGATTTTCTGTTTTCTTTTTCTCATTAAAAATGATAAAACAACAAAAAAAACTGTATGATTTTTATTTCCAATATCAAGTATGTATGAATTCTATTATTTAGAATTATTTACAATGTTAAAACATATTCTTTCAAATTACTATGAACATTGTTTTGCTTATCATGCATTATCTATTTAAAGTGCATCAATTGTATTGCAAAATGTGTAGATTCAAGCTTAGCATGCCTCTAAGTATGAGTAAATGTTTTATGATTGATAATGATACATTTCACTCACTTATTTTGGTAATCAACATGTGTGTCTAAATCTAAAAATGCTTGCTTGTGTATTGTATTTGTACAATGAATTAAAACTTGCATAAGTTTATTGCCTACACTACATTTGAATTGCACTTATGAAATTTAGAAAAATGGTTAAGTTAAAAATTTTGGTTTGCAAAACAAGTGTATTCGGAGAATGTTGTCTCACAAATATGAACAAAAAATTATATATATGTAGACAAATATAACTCCACCAAGCACTACTTGAACCTCCTGATAAGTCTTCATAAGCATTGTGAGGTTGAGCACCTTGGAAAGAATAGTAAAGTTACTTGTGCAAACTTTGGTTATTATACCACTTTATAAAAACTATGTGCATTAAAAGTGTGTGAAAGTAATGTACTTGTGTTTTATTGTGCACTTTACTTTGCGTATGTCTTGTATTTTGTGATTTAAATCAATTGTTAACATTGCCCAAAATACACTTATGTGCACATCATTATCTTTCATAACACTTCTTCTCATGAGTATTGGATTCTAATGCTTTATCTATACTACTCTTTATATAAAAATGCACTAGATAAACCTAGCATGATCTCTACAATGTTTTGGTATTTCTTGAATTTACAATTAAGTAACATTGTAGTATAATCTCTCTTTGATATGATCATTTCATGCTTGATATTTTTATGAAAAAATTTGAGATTTCAAAAAGGTTACAACATCTTTACATTTTGAAATTAAACTCATATTTATAATTATGATCTTCATGCTTACACAAAGATATTTTCTATAATCTTCCGCTTGCTTACAACTCTTATCTTTATATTTGAAATCTCTTATATATGCTATGCTTAAACTCTCTATCATTCTTATATTTCGAAAAGCTCGATCATGTTATATAAATGCCTCCTTACTATCCTCACCCCACCTTCTTTTGATAATACCAAAAGGGGGAGATTAATTGAAGAAATCTATATGGAAGAAATATAGAAGATTAAGGGGAGAATATTTCATGTAATCTATCGTTTAGGGGGAGTAACACATAAAATTGCATTTATGTAGAGGGGCATTAAGATAGGGGGAGTATGCACATTATCATGCATATCATATACTATAGTTGCACTTTTATCTTGCTTAACTTATCTATAAACACTATTGTTGATTTCTTGCTTAGAGGATTTGTTATTATCAAAAGAGGGAGATTGTTGGATATATGTGTCACATCCATTTGTTTGAGAATAACAAATCACATATTGTATTTGATATTGCTTGTAGTGTATTTATAGTGTGCAGGAACTATAGGTGCAATACTCCACAGGTAGAAAGCAGCTTGGAACAAATTTTTGAAAGGAGCAGCGCTACCGCCAGCGCTATCGCTAACGCCGGCGCTATCGCTAGCGCTACCGCTACCGCCAGTACTACCGCCAGCGCTATCACTACCGCCAGGCGTTATCTCGAGTTCGTGCACAGCGACGGTTACGCAACCGCTACCGCTACCGCCAGCGCTATCTCTCTCTACCGCCAGCGCTATCGCTACCGCCAGGCGCTATCTCCAGTTCGTGCACAGCGCCACGCCGCCGACGGTTGCGCAAACCGCTCCACACGAACGCTACCGCAGGCGCTAGCCACTACCGCAGGCGCTAGCTCCAAGTTCTATAAAAGGCTGGGCTCTCTCTCGTTTTGGTTAGACCTTCCAGAGACATTACTTGTGCCCAAACCCTCGTGTTGCTACTCTGCCAAAACATCATCTCCCACTCAAAGCCAAAGAAGAAATTCTGGAGAAGGAAGCCATCACGCTGCATCCGAAGAACGATCGCTTCGACCTCGCTTGTGCTTCAGCGATCCTTCATCCTCATCTCCAGAAATCTCAAGAGGGAGTTTGCTTGTTATTTACTTCATTTCTTTATTTGTATCTTGTAGTGAAATCGCCTTGTTTTTGGCGACTAGGTCCTTGCGCGGCTTAGGGGGAATTCGCCGCGTGAGTTGGCGACTAGGTCTAGGGGATTAGATCTAGGGGGTGCTCGAGGCCATATCCGGGGAAGGATTGGCTAGAGCGGCTTGAGGCCTTATCCGGGGAAGGATAGGCTAAAGCCAACCGGTTTGTGGGGATACAAGTCGGTATAGAAAAGGAAAAGAAATCTACATTTGTACGCCTCCGATTTCTAGCGATATAGAAATCAAATTTTATGTAAACACTTTTTCATATAATATAATCATGTCTCTTTTGTGTTTACTTTGATTTCTATCATTTGGCGTAATCTCTATTATTTTGCAAATCATAATTTTCTATTCATTTAGCTAAATTGTTATTTTACCTTAGCATATTATAAAACAATTTAGTAACTTTCATAAAATTATAAAAAGAATTTTTATTCCCTTATTCACCCCCCCCCCCCCCTCTAAGGGCGCCGTAAGATCCAACACAAAGGGCTGGCGATGCATGCGATCGGGATTTCATATTACTGGATGTAAAATTGTGGCTATTGGCAGACCTATTCAATGAAATTTTGGCTATTTGCAGCCTAAATCGAGTGGTTCCGAAATTATGAGGTCATATCTGGACGGTACAAAAGTTTTGAAAATTTTGATCTCATGCTATTCGCAAACCACCATATTTCTTTTTAGAATAGTATATATATGTATATATGTATATATATGTGTATATATGTGTGTGTATATATATGTGTGTGTATATATATATACATATACATATATCTATATATATGTATATATGTATATACACATATATATACACATATAGATATATATAGATATACATACATATATCTATATATATACATACATATATCTATATATATACATACATATATATATATACATACATATATATATATATACATGCATATATCTATATATATACATACATATATCTATATATATCTTTATTATATAAGAGAATATAACATTCTCCATGCTCTTACCGTGCTTTCAATTTCCACCGTTGGATCTTTCACATGTTTTATCCCAAACATCTTTAATATATTAAAAAAAACTTCCCGGGAGAGAGAGTGTGAGAGAGAGAGAAAGAGAGAAGAGAGGGAAATAAATATGAAAAAAATAATAATCTTTTTAAGTATATACATATTTTTTTTATAAAATAAATATTGAAATATTAATGTATATTTTTTTACGGTCGTTTTGAGTACTCATATGTATATGTTGCGGGCGCAGCCCGCAGACGTATCGAGCACGGGCCAAGCCTGCCTGGATGCGGCCGAAGGCCGCCCGACAGCATCGCGCCGGAGGCGGGCGAAGCCCGCCGTCGCCGGCCGGGTACTGTTGCGCTTGGCCGTATATATACATACATATATCTATATATATACATATATATATACATATATATACATATATCTATATATATACATATATATATACATATATATACATATATCTATATATATACATACATATATCTATATATATACATACATATATCTATATATATACATACGAGCATCTTCGCACGGGCTACGCCCGTGCTCGATGCTCTCGGGCGGCGTTCGGCCGCATCAATGCGGGCTTCGCCCGCAACCAAGCGGGCTTCGCCCGCTTGCCATTCAAGGCGGGCTTCGCCCGCCCTTGGCTTCGACTGTCTCTGGTCATCGGCGGGCTTTGACCGGCCACGGCGAACTTTGGCCGGCCACGGCGCGTATGAGTACTACAAATGACACACTCTTGCGACATCATCCACGCGTCTCTTGCGGCTCGTGCAAACGTCTCCTCCTCCACCGCGTAGGACACACCTTCCACTACTTCGGCGGCGTTTAGCATTGAGTTTGAGAAAGTGTTTGGGTGTTTTCAGGCAGCCGTTGACCATCTTTTAAGTGAATGTTTTGCGAAAATGTGAAGTATAGTTTTGAAGTCTTTTTTCATGAATTGAGAGTTTGAATTATTTCTAAACACATTGTACATAAATAAAAGCTTATACACATTAGAAGTAGCAAACATATGAGTACATAGCTCAGGTTCATTTATTGATTGATGACATATATGCACGATACTATAAATACTCATGTATGAGTAATACAAAATTCACAGTCGCAATTCGGATATAACGACTTATGTCGTTCTTCACACTCTTGAATTCCATTGAAAATCTTTAACCATAGTATCGCGCTGTCATTCGGAGGAAGGCGTCGTGGTGTACTTGTTGTTGGTTCTGTTGCCTAACAGAAAATAGTCATTTTTCAACAAAAAGATAGTAGAAGCATTTGAAAACGTTAGACTATTCATATACAATGATTATCGATGTGGTCACCTCAGTTTTATAAATGTTTATAGTGATGCCATGGAAATCACCCGATCGTGAGCAAATGATTGTAGGGTTTCTGTACACCTGAAACGAAAAAGAGTTTTATTTAAAATGCGTGCTCATAGAAGCGTCATAAAATGTGTAGAGTGTTTGACAAAGTAAGTGTGTATTTACTAATGGCTTGGTATATACCGGAGCAGTAGTTGTAGTAATGTGATGGCTGGCACGGGACGCCTTCGTTGAATTTCTTGGTCTTGGGAACCACTTCAATAATATAAAATATGTTATATAATTAATTAAAATTTTTTTTATAGCTGTTGTGTAATGCGTAAAATGTGTACAATGTATGTTACTGATTGCAAAGGTTTAATTAATATTTGGTAGTGTACCTTGTCAAGATCATCTCGAGTAATATTGTGTTGCACGTGGCATCTGTTCTGATAATTTCGAAACAGTATTCATTACGGTGTTGTCAAAAAAATAATAATAATATGTCTGTAATAAATAATGTTGAACAATTGATATAATATGTGAATGCAAAGAATATGTAAAACTTAATACGTACCAATGACTTTTCTTTTGCTGATTGTTTTGCGTCCTTAATGTTATGATTATCTTGTGGTGCCATCTTCAAATAGTCATGATAGATATAGTCATTATATTGTACATTTGATCAGTAGCATTGAGTTTAGGGTAAATAAATAATGAACAATTTTAATGGAATAAAGGTGACAGTATAAGATGTAACAAAACTTTGTAATTGAAAACTATGTTGTGTAGCAAAGGTATACCTTCAATCACTATTTGTTGTTGCTGTTGTAGTTGTCTGAAGATTTCTTTGTAAACAACGTTCATTGTGTAGGTACCATCATGTCTATGTAGTTTTCCTTTGTGTACTAAAGCTTTTGTTTTTTCTCGAGAGGTGCCTCGTGATAGCGCTACATATAATTGTCCATGACTGAATACATTGTTTGGTAGATATATTCCGACATGTTCAAATGTTTGTCCCTGTGATTTATTTATCGTAAGCGCAAAGCTTAGTCGTACTGGAAATTGTTTACGGGTTAATTCAAATGGTAATTTAATATCTTCAGTAGTTTTCAATGGGATTCGTGGCAAGAAGACAAAGTGCCCTTCAAATTGACCTGTTAGAATCTCTGCTTCGATGACGTTTCTTGCGAAATGACGACAAATAAGTCTTGTACCATTGCAAAGACCAAATTTTGGATCTATATTTCTCAGTAACATAATGGGTGCTCCAATTTTTAACTGTAACTTATGAGGCGGTAAATTACCTGGTGTCAACGTATTTAAAAATTCAGGCTGATACATATTGCTCATATCATCGACAGAATCGTAGGAGTAGTATATAACATCTTCACCCGGGAATTGTTGTAACGTAGTATCGTTAAGGATATTCACTTGCTCATTTAAAGGTGTCAGTAAAGCTCTATCCCGCATGTACTTTTTATCTCCGACATGCAAATGCAAATTTGGGAATGTAGCATATATTAAATCATCCATGCCCTTTTCACCCTCATCTAATATTACCATTGGTTCAGGTATTCTAATCATTTCATCTTCTGTTGTTGGTTCTGTACCATTTCCTACTCTCAACAAATATTTGCAAAAACCAATATCTGTTTTTGCACGCATATTTTCTGTTAGAGTTAATATCCTTACATGCCTCCATAAATATGATTGAACAATACTTGCATTAACAATTTGTGCCCTGGTTCCGTTGAGAACAACAGGTAGTACCTGACGAAAATCTCCACCCAAAATGATAATCTTTCCTCCGAATGGTTTGTTTACATTAGTTGCATCCCGAAATGAACGATCAACTTCTTCGAATGCCTTCTTATCTGCCATTGGTGCTTCGTCCCATATTATTGCTGATGATCTTCTATTAAGTTCAGCTAAGTCTGATTGTTTGGTAAAACCGCAGTATGACTGGTTATGCAATTTAACAGGTATACGAAATTTTGAGTGGGCAGTTTGTCCGCCTGGCAGTAGAGTTGCGGCAATACCTGAAGTAGCTGTAGCTAATATGATGTATCCTTCTTGTCTTAAAGTTGCAAGAATTGCACGGTAGAGATATGTTTTTCCAGTCCCACCAGGTCCATCAATGAAGAAGAAGTCCTCTGTTTTGTTTTGTATTGCTTCATATACGGTATTATAAGCATCTAATTGTCCTTTATTAAGTGAATTAATCAAATTAAGGTCTTCGCTTGTGATTGGCAGTGATAACTCAGCCTGAAGAAGATTGGAGAGACTGTTGAAATGGTTGAAGGATTCATTCATTGTTGGTAAACCGAACTCTTTAATTGAACGTTTATGCTGTTGAAGAATACTATTGAGTTCGTGTAAGAGCTTATTCCGAATGTAAAACTCATTAGTAGTGCTGGAACTTGGGTAATCTTCAATCATGCTACTGTAATTTGTTAGCCAAAGACTGTTAACATCAAATGGTTCACAAAATATCAAAATTGTGGCAAACAACCTTCGTAAAGCAGATGGCATTTTGAAAAGCCGAGCTTCAGTTAAACATTCTCGAATACTATTATCTTGTTCAAGCAAACCATAGTTTTCAGCAGCATTTTTAAAAGTGCCACATGGAATTCCATTAACAGTCAATAAATCATTGAATGGTGTAGGACCTGGAATATGATTTAATAGCATACGTAAATAATATTTCTCACTGTCAGCAAACGAAACAGAGTAAATTCTACCAACAACTTTTCTTTTTCGTACTCTTCTTCTCCAGTATTTCTGCTGTTTGAACCAGCGGTAATATTTCGGAAAATCTTTGTATAAATATAGGTTATGCTCCCGTTGTTCGTTGTATACATTGAAATATTCTGTCAACATTGTTTTCGCATTTCTGTTGTCCATCAATATTGACGAAATCGATTGTGTAGCATGGAATTGTACTTGATGTTGATTTGGCAGATGTATCTGTAATCGTTCTACTGATGGATAAATTTGACTCATTTGAAACTTGAACATTCTCCATAGTGATTCAGGAGGGCACAACTATCTTCCGTTAATGTAATTGTTAATTTCATCATGACCTGTATCAGGTTGCAGCTGGAACGACACCTGATCTGGACCTTTGTATACATATTTGTATAAATATTTTATGCTTTTGATACTGCTACAGATTTCAACATTTATATGACAGTTATACTTCAAAAGTAACCATGGGTTATATGGCACAACCCATCTATTGTCCACGTTGAAATTTCTGTTTCTGCTTAAAGTTATTTGTTTGTTGTCGTACCTTCTTTTATATATTGGATAAGCATCATTCCCTTGCATTGACGTCTCTGAATATTGTTTAGGAAAACATTTGCTGCAAATATTGTGCTTCATACATTTAGCATGTGTATTGTAAGGTCCACATGGTCCATGAATCATGTGCTTTAGTACGGCATCATATAATGCAGGTTCTTGATTTCGATATGGTATTTCTGCTCGTACAATTGCATCATATTCATCAGGGGAGCTTAATTTGTAAGCTGAATCTAGCAAAACTAACATGTGCACATGTGGCAGTCCTCGTTTCTGAAATTCAATGACATGAACATGTGCAACAACTTTTCCAAGAACACTTCTTTTGAATATATCTTTTTTGAGCTCTTCATATTTTGAACGAAATACTCTAGTAATGATATCTGGACGGTCGTACGGAGATTGTCCTTCCAGTAGATGTTCATTGATCTCTTTCCATTCTGGATTACATGTCATTGTTATGAATAAGTCTGGTTTGCCACAATGTTGAACGATTGCCATAGCATCTTGATATCGTTGATACATATCACGTGGACTGCCTATAAATGAAGATGGCAATATTGTTCTTTTTCCAACATTACCTAATGAAGAAGAGTCATGGGAAATGTGTAATATTGGAGAGTCTTGAAATAGTGATATGTTTAAAGTAAGTTATTTTGTTTACCAGCATTAGTTTCGCCAGCTTCGAAGCAATCCTGTAATCCAGAATATAGGTTTGCACGTAGTTCACTCTGATGTAATCTGATGAAGCGTAGTTTTTGTGCTTCGACTTTCACATAGTTGTCGACTATGTATTGTTGTAGTAATCTCCCGGTACGTAATAAAATTGAGTTAGATGCTTGTCGGATCTGTACAATGATTATTAAAAGTTAGCTGTTAGTAAAAATTTTCATGTCAAATAGTCTGTGTAAGTATAAACATTGTCGAGTTGTGTTAGTACCTGTAACATGTATGAGTAGTAATCACAGCATGTGATTTTTGAGTTTGTCATTGAATGCAAGTTGCAAGACCATCCAAAAGTACCATACGGTAATAACAGTGGATACTGAAGTGGGTCGTAAAAGCCAGAGTATTCAGGTATATTTAGAAGCTGATTTCCAGTTGTCTGAATAGTGATGTCTCGCTCATGTGTTTCATGATAATCGTCTTGTCCGACCAATATAGCAGCAACTTGAGATGCAGTAGCTAAATTGTATTGAAGCATATTAGATGGGCGTTCCTTTATCACTAATCTGCATTCGTGTATATTTGGTAGGCGGGATAGTTGACGAAAAATTCTGACATACGAGTTGCATACATTTAGTATGCGTGTTATTTTATCAAGTAGTTCAGGTCGCAAATCATTGTTTTCCTGCAGGCGATTTGATGTCTCATGTTCAGTGTCATAGATGAATAGTTGAAGAAATCTTGGTCTTGATTCTGCTGTAGGTATCAGACTTCCAATTCGATGATAAATTGCACCGTGTGCACGGAAACTGTAAATGCCTTCGTGAAATGATGGCATGGGATCGTCGAATGAGACACCAAATGATGTGAAAGCAAACACATGGTTGTATGACCGTACATATTTCCTGAAATGTTGAGCTTCCTCGGTTTGATCAATGAATAGATTGAGAATCTCAGTTGGTGCTTCGATTTCAGGAAGGGATATTCTTCCTTTGTTACAACACATTGAGTTTGTTTCACGCTGGAATAACAGAGCGTGACAGTTGGGGCAATATGTTGGTGTGTGCAATTGAAATTGCACTTCAAAGTGGGCAGGGTAGAAATTTCTTGCACAACTACATTGAATATATGACCTTCTCTCTGTATCATCAGTGGTTTCAAGATTGTCGGTGCTTGTGTCTGATTCTGATCCAGAGGTGTCGTTGTTGAATGGAGCTGTAGCTAAGGTGCAGTACATTCGTTTTAATAATTAGTAAGAAACTCAGGAAGGTATATGTTGATTGTTCATGTACCTGGTCTTACTGTTGGGTGTGCTGATGTTGAGCTTTCGCCAGGGTAAAATGCTGATTGACTGTTTACAAAGGCAGGCAATGTTCTCGTTTCTTCTTCGCGGAGGTGGCGCTGCTCTCGTCTTCTCTCGTTCAGTGCGTTGCGTTGTTGTGGAGTCATATTATTTCTTCGTATGCGGGCAGAGGCACGATTCATTAAACGCCGACGTCTTTCTGATATGCACACGTAATATGTAAATAATTTATTTCAAATGTCGTAGTTAAGAGACAGCAGTTTGTTGTCTGCTTAATATGCAGTACCTGGAGTTAACGCAAGCTGAAGTAAATCTTGGTTTGATATATCTTCCATTTTGTAATTACATCTGGTGTAAGTAATAGTGTTACATACGTAGTATTATGTATGACCAAATGCTTGGAGATCACAGAATAGAAGTAGAGTTTGCGCAGTTGTAATCACATAAGTAGTGCACACAGTAATGAAGTTATGAAAAAGTGTAATGTACAGTAGTACATACATAACTGGTACAGGTAGTTGTCGAGTACAGATGTCAGAAAATGGATAAGTATAGTACATTTGCAGTCGCAATATTGCATATTCTTATTTAATCAAGATTTCTCTGATAATATTCTTGCTTAACATCGAACAGTGCTAGCTCATAGGCTGCGATGGTATATCCGTCCACTATTTGACAGTGTAGTAAATTTGTAGCATTATCAATTACCTGTGCCGATTGAGGTGCCTGTTGTGTCGGCATTGACCTTCAGTTGTAAATATTAAATATAAGTGAAATGTATCCAAAAACAGGGTGTAATATTTTTGTACTGCACATTTAGGACTCATACAGTCGCATGAATGCAGCATGGTAGAGATACAAATAGTGACATTAAAACTGCAGTGCTTGTAATGTAGTTGAGGTTGTTGAGTAGTATAGCAAAGTAGTAGTAATCACGCATATTGTGCGGGATGTTGTTGTAGCAGTCAGCAATGTCTGAAAGGTTGTTCTCATTCAACATGTGTGATGCTGATGAATAAATCAGACATTATCAATGTGTGTGTACTTACTGTAACACATGATACAAATGTGTGTTGTAGTTTAAGCATCAAAATATTTATTAGTAGTAGTGGTACGTACATAAGTGGTGCAGGTAGATGTTGGGTATAGATGTAAGAAAATGAATATGTATATTACATTTACAACCGCATTATTGCATATTATTATTTAATGAGGTATGTATATTACATTTACAACCGCATTATTGCATATTATTATTTAATGAGGATTTCTCTGATAATATTATGGCTTAACATCGAACAGTGCTAGCTCATAGGCTGAGATGGTATTTCCGTCCACTATCTGGCCATCTATTAAATTTGTAGCATCCTTCATCGATGTTATGTCCGCAAATATCAATTCGCCTGTGCCGATTGAGTTGCCTGTTGTGTCCACATTGACCTTCAGTTATAAATATTAAATATAAGTGAAATGTATGAAAAAACAGGGTGTAATATTTTTGTAATGCACATTTAGGACTCATACAGTCACATTAAGGCACCCTGGTAGAGATCCAAATAGTGACATTAAAACTGCATTGCTTGTACTGTGGTTGAGGTTGCTGAGTAGTACAGCAAAGTAGTAGTAGTCACGCATATTTTGCGGTATGTTGTTGTAGGAGTCAGCAGTGGCTGCAAGGTTGTTCTCATGCAACATGTGTGCTGCTGACGAATAATTAGACATTATGAACGTGTGTGTAGCTAATGTAGAACATGATAGCAATGTGCATTGTAGTATAAGAATCAAAATATTTATTAGTAATGGTTGTAGTAAATGTGTGAGCAGAAACAGATCAAAATTATCAAATAAAATATTTTTGATGCAGGGGGCAGTCATTAAACATTTGATGATGAACGATATTCATAATTATCTGGGAAAGTATAGGAGGTTATACCTGTGTAGTAGCTCACAGTGTACTGTATGTACTGTATCGAGCAGTTCCCTTTGGAGGAAGCACCGTGTGGAGGAGTTACGGTGATTCGAGGCGGTCTGGACGATACCCTGTAAGAACAGTACTAAAAAATCACATATATAATATGATTATAATAATCAAAACACGTGTATGTATACAACAATTCAAAGGTTAAACGGCATTATTAACGATAAGCTGATAGCAATTGAGTTTTAAAGTAAATAGTAATATGAACAAAACAACATTCTACTCCATGTAGTTAGCAACAGACATATTGCGTAATATGGAGCAGGTTGTCTTAGTGGATGTGGAATTATCATGATTGTAACCATTATAATGGTGTCATTCTTTCATTTTTACAGATTTTTCACTTCCAATAATGTGACATTTTATTTTCTTTTATCTTCCATCCTTCTAAGATAGCTTAAAAAGGGATTCATGTTCATAGTGAATTGATCTGGTGTGCAGGGAAAGATGATACGGAAGTGCAGTGACAGAGATATAGAGTCAGAGATGCAGGAGTTTGTACAATGTGTGATTGAACGGCCTCAGAGTCCTATTCACCTCAACAGAGAAAGCAAACGAACTTGCATGGCTGTTGTGAAGAACTTCTACTACCTGGCATGGTGTCCCTCCACCACTCTCGACAACCACATCTGAAAGGTGCTGTTTGAGCCAGTGGCATAGCATAAAAGGGGAACCCTAACATACAAATTCAAAAGCATACACATGTGAAGAGCTTCACCCTTTAGGTTTTTTATTTGGACTCCAATTGCTTCACTAAATATCCTATTGAGACTACGTCAAACAATGTAATCAGCGAACTAATAAGGATCAACGGCCATTATGCAATATTTCAGGAAAGAGCAGCGCGATAATATAGAACAAAACAAACATTTAAGCATGTAATGGAAAACAAAGGAAAGCAGATCAACAATCGTGTAAGTAACTAAATTCAAAGAGGGGGTAAGTTCGGAGAAGATGCAGCAGAACAATAAATTCATACAACATGCTACCATTCCTTTATTTGTCCTTACAGGAGGAAAAAAAAGAAATAGAAATTGCTATGATGTCTTCATACTGATGCAGTGGGGGGAGTAACAAAGTTCTTTGGAAGCATAGAACAAATAGGGAAAGCAAGGCAAATGATTTAATAACAAACCAATATTTTCACACCCAAATTAAATTCAGGGAAGAACTAAGTTGAGAGAAAATTCAGGGTGAGTTGGTGAATATCTGATTATGAGAGTGTCTATGTATTAGGAAAGGAAATAAAGAGTGGGAATACAACGATCAATAACACAGGGATGAACATGGGAAAGTGTAGGAAATCCACTTACAAACAAAAAACAAATAGGGTGATATTATAGAATTTCCGTAACGTTATACAACTTATTTGTGTTTACACAATTTGAGGGTGATCTGTGTTACCAACTAAATAATAAAACCAAAGTAACACAAATTTAAATGCTAAACCACAAATTCAAACATGAAACAGTAACACAGGGATCAATAATAGAGGAATGAACATGGGCTTTGGAAAAGTGAAACTGAAACTGAAATCCCCTTCCCAAATATAAATCAAATCAAACAGTGTGCTGAGTTATGCAGGTAATATAAATTGAAATGTAAAGGAATCTCAAAACTTTTTTGTGTAAGTAATGTATTTTGAAATCAATGTGCTGAGTTCAAGTCAGTGGAAGAGAAATGGAGAAAGGAGGAAGGTGACCGGTGTATTTAGAGTAATTGGAAGAACAATGGAGAACGGATGAAGCGCACCGATGGATTTAGAGTGATTGCAAAATTGCCGGCGCCGCTGATGCACACATCGATGTGGAACTGTGGTAAATAAGGATTATATTTCAACGTGCAATGTTCGAAGTGAACACGCAATTGTAAACATCTATTTAAGAAAAAATATGTGATTACTTACAGAAGTTAATTGAAATAATTTGAGTGATTGTAAATATAATGTTGTTTCTAATCTGAACTCCCAATGTGATTGAAGTAACTGTAGGTTCATAAACCATAAATCTCAAACCAATTTACTTTATTGATACAAATAATTTACACTTAAGCGTCGAAGAGCCGCATCTGTATTAGTTAATGAAGTGATGACTTTTGTTGAGCACTGGTGAAAGCCTACATTATAAAACGTGAGATGGTATTTAGGTTGATCGATAAAAAGATGATGTAGCATTTAGTCTGTGCAGGGAATGGAATTTTTTCAATATGTGTATATATCTGCCCCAAATATTGTATTTGGTGAGTAAATCAGAAATTGTTTCAAGAAGCAGAATTAAAAATGGAAATGTAAAACAATATGAAAAACAAAATCAAAGATGGCTTCCAAAACAAAAATCGAAAACAGGAAATTAGAAATGGAGAGAGTAGAAGACCTTGCAAAATGGCGGAAATCCTGAGGTTGGGAGAAGACGGAGGAGACGGCGAGGCGATAACGCAGAGCGGCGATGTGTAGGCGTAGGTCGAGCGGCCGATTGCTGAGAAACGGAGGCGATGTACAGGAACAGAGAGGTATGGCAGGCGAAGAGGGATAAATGGAGGTATACATGAGGCGTTCTTGTAAGCGGCGGGAGATGCGCTGTCGGCGTTTCCTGATGGCAGCACAGGCGGCCGTGAGAAGAGTGACGTAGGTCTCATGTATACGTCGAGGAGGGCGGAGAGAGCGGCACGCGGAGAGGAGGGCGGGGAGACGCGATAGACGCGGCAGGCGAGAAGATGTCGAAGAGCGGCGGAAATATCGGCCGACGGAGCGGATCCAGGCCGTCGATCGGAGAAGGGATCGCGCGGTGGGGAATGACTCCGTGGTGTTAGCAAGAATGCTGTAGTTCCTTTATATTATAGATATATATATACATACATATATATATATATATATACATACATATATATATACATATACATATATACATATATATACATATATATATATATATATATTTGTATACATATATATATTTGTATACATCTCTCTCTCTCTATATATATGCATGTATATTGTATAACTCGTAAGTCGTCGAGACCAGGACGGATGGTGAAAGTGGTCGTGACCAGTGGATCAACTAGTTGGAGACAGTTGAGACCAAGGGAGAACGGTCGGAATGAGGGAGGTAAGGTATAACACGTATTGTATAACTCGTAATTCGTCGAGACTGGACCTAAGGTCCACTCGCCCTGGGCGAGTGGACCTATGGTCCACTTGCCTGGCTAGCTGAGTGGACTGTGAGGTCCACTCGCCTAGCTCAGGTGGTGAACCTCGGTCCACTCACCTAGCCCTCAGCAAGGGGGGAGTGGATGTCTCATCTCCCACTCATCCCTCCCCCCCCCCCCCCCCCCCCCCCCCCTTCCTGTCTCGGTCGTTTAGGTTTGTGGTTGAGCTACAACTAGCAGAATTTGGCTATCTGCGGCCCAATTTCAAGAAGTCTATAAATAGACCCCCATGGGCACCTTGGGAAGGGGACCTCTTCTTCTTCTCTCCCTCGCGTGTGACTTATGAGCAAGCACTCCAACCCTCTGTCAGCTAAGGTTGACGGTGATGTGTACCTTAGTGCTCTCCAGGGTGCCCAAGCTCAGCATTGGCTTGGGAGGGGATGCTCTCTTTGATCTTTTGGGTTTGTGGTGGGACCTCCTCGCTGCAGCTTAAGGGGTCTGTCAGGTATTCAGGTCGTCGTAGGTGCAAGGTCCTTCGGCTCTTAGTGATGGGCACGCGTTCTGGCTCGAGTGAAGTAAGGGTTAGCTGCATACCCGCTGCGAACGTCGAAGTCGGTTCTCTGGTTTCAACATTCTGGTGCGGTGAGCGTGGAAGCAGCTAGTTCAGAAAAATCTGAGCAAGTCCCATGACTGGAAGCAATGAGCTTGGCAACTCGCCCCTACCAGCGAGTACGTGAAGAAGGGTGACTTCGAAGAGTTCAGGAAGTCGATCCTGGAACTCTTGCGGGTCGCACTCCCCCCTCAGGGCAAGTGCTCGACATCACTAACACCCATGCTCGCCTCGACGTCTTTGATGGAGACAGAGCAAGCACGTCAGCAAGGGAAGGGGCCAGCCTCGGAGGAAGGCTTGAGCCTCCAAGCTCGAGTGCTCTTCAACAGCTCGCTTGGGACCAGCTGCCCCGGTGTGGAGGTAGGGAGAATGCCTCTTTCTCACCAAGGAGGATGGGGGAGTCCCTTCTGCGAGCTGATTACCTCAGCTCCCGTTCCAGACAGGTTCAGCGAACCTGCCATGTCTTACTACACTGGCAAGGATGACCCTCTCCAGTATCTCCAATGGTTTGAAGGCATGGTCTCGATCAGACAGATGACGGACGCCTCTAAGTGCAGGCTCTTCTCCATCACTTTTAAGGGAGAGGCAAAAGACTGGTTCCACCAGCTCCCATCAGGTACCATCTACAACTTCAAGGACCTGCGTCGGAGCTTCTTGTTGAGGTTCTCCACCTCGAAGAAGAGGAGGAAGGGGGCGGAGGCCCTATTCTTGATTCGATGGAGGAAGGGGGAGATGCTGGGAAGCTACGCGGATCGGTTTCAGGAACAAGTCCTCCACCTCCAGGTTGACCAGAGAAGCAGGAGGGACCAAGAGAAAGAGAAGGAATAAGAAGGCAGAGAAAGTGGAGAAGACGATGGAAGAGATGGTCCAGATGCATGTGGCCGAGTAGGCGCGAGAAGGCCCGTTGTAATAGATTTGTAACCTACCTATGATGAATGAAAAGGGTTTAGAGTCAACACCTTAGGTAAGACCCTGACTAGAGACCGCTGATCGGCCTTAGTGGTGCTGGAAGCTGGGATGCTCATCGGGTCGGCTCGTCGCGATCATGGCTTCGAGAGGGGAAACTGGTCTGGGATGTGTTGAGTTCCTCGGCCTCTAGGTGAGTTGAGCTCCCAGGAAGTGTTGAAGTTCTCCACCCCTAGTTGTTCCGGGGATGTGTTGAGTTCCTCCGCCTCCAGGTGAGCTGAGCTCCCAGGAAGTGTTGAAGTTCTCCACCCCTAGTTGTTCCGGGGATGTGTTGAGTTCCTCCGCCTCCAGGTGAGTTGAGCTCCCAGGAAGTGTTGAAGTTCTCCACCCCCAGTTGTTACGGTGATGTGTTGAGTTCCTCCGCCTCCAGGTAGGCTAAGCTCCCAGGAAGTGTTGAAGTTCTCCACCCCCAAATGTTCCAGGGATGTGTTGAGTTCCTCCGCCTCCAGGTGAGCTGAGCTCCCAGGAAGTGTTAAAGTTCTCCACCCCCAGTTGTTCTGGGGATGTATTGAGTTCCCCGCCTCCATGTGAGCTGAGCTCCCAGGAAGTGTTAAAGTTCTCCACCCCCAGTTGTTCCAGGGAGATGTTGAGTTCCCTCCATCTCAGGTTGAGTTCGGCTCGACTAGAGATGTTGAGTTCCCTCCATCTCAGGTTGAGTTCGGCTCGACTGGAGATGTTGAGTTCCCTCCATCTCAGGTTGAGTTCGGCTCGACTGGATATGTTGAGTTCCCTCCATCTCAGGTTGAGTTCTGCTCGACTGGAGATGTTGAGTTCCATCCATCTCAGGTTGAGTTCAGCTCGACTGGAGATGTTGAGTTCCGTCCATCTCAGGTTGAGTTCAGCTCGACTGGAGATGTTGAGTTCCGTCCATCTCAGGTTGAGTTCGGCTCCACTGGAGATGTTGAGTTCCCTCCATCTCAGGTTGAGTTCGGCTCGACTGGAGATGTTGAGTTCCCTCCATCTCAGGTTCAGTTCGGCTCGACTGGAGATGTTGAGTTCCCTCCATCTCAGGTTGAGTTCGGCTCGACTGGAGATGTTGAGTTCCCTCCATCTCAGGTTGAGTTCGGCTCGACTGGAGATGTTGAGTTCTCTCCATCTCAGGTTGAGTTCGGCTCGACTGGAGATGTTGAGTTCCCTCCATCTCAGATTGAGTTCGGCTCGACTAGAGACGTTGAGTTCCCCTCCATCTCAGGTTGAGTTCGGCTCGACTAGAGATGTTGAGTTCCCTCCACCTTAAGTTGAGCTTGGCTCGACTAAAGGTGTTGAGTTACCCTCCACCTCAGGTTGAGTTCCACTCGACCAGATGTGTTGAGTCTTCCTCCATCTCAAGTTGAGCTCGGCTCGACTAAAGGTGTTGAGCTTTTTCCACCTCCAGTTGAGCTCGGTTCACGGGATGGTTGTTAAGTGGAGAAAGGTTTGCCGCTCTTGCGTTCGGTTCGGATTGAACCATCTTTTAGGAGTTCAACCACCTCATTCCCAATGCCTATCTCTCCGAACAACGGGTGATCCATTGTTTTTCCGGGCTCGTGTCGAGCCCGAAAAAAGCTGGGATTGTGTATAACCCGTAATTCGTCGAGACCAGGATGGATGGTGAAAGCGGTCGTGACCAGTGGATCAATTAGTTGGAGACAGTTGAGACCAAGGGAGAACGGCCGGAAGGAGGGAGGTAGACCATGGGTCCACTCCTCAACTTGGACAAGTGGACCTATGGTCCAATCGCCCCAGCAGGGGTCCACTCACCCCGGGCGACTAGGCGAGTGGACCTATGGTCCACTTGCCTGGCTAGCTGAGTGGACCGTGAGGTCCACTCGCCCAACTAAGGTGGTGAACCTCGGTCCACTCACCTAGCCCTCAGCAGGGGGGAGTGGACGTCTCGTCTCCCGCTCCCCCCCCCCCCCCCCCCCCCCCCCCTCCTGTCTCGGTCATTTAGGTTCGTGGTTGAGTTGCAGCTAGCAGAATTTGGCTATCTGCAGCCCAATTTCAAGAAGTCTATAAATAGACCCCCATGGCCCCTTGGGAAGGGGACTTCTTCTTCTCTCCCTCGCGTGTGACTTATGAGCAAGCACTCCAACCCTCTGTCAGCTGAGGTTGACGATGAGGTGTTTCTTAGTGCTCTCCAGGGTGCCCAGGCTCAACATTGCCTTGGGAGGGGAAGCTCTCTTTGATCTTTCGGGTTTGTGGTGGGACCTCCTCGCTGCAGCTTAAGGGATCTGTTCAGGTCTTCAGGTCGCCGTAGGTGCAAGGTCCTTCGGCTCTTAGTGATTGGTCACGTGTTCTAACTCGGGTGAAGTAAGGGTTAGCTTCATACTCGTTGTGAACGTCGAAGCCGGTTCTCCGGTTTCAACATATATATATATTTATATTATTTTAAAAAGAAGTATGAGATGGCTTTTTAAAGCTATGATTTTAAAAGCCATTGCGAAGATCTGCTCCGTTCAAAATAACATGATTAATAGGATCCGTCCATTCATGATGTAAAGCACGATGCTACCCTAAACCGCTCCCGACTCCTCCCATGATCGGCGAAAACTTTTCTCCACGCACGAAGCTCTGCTTTACATGTCGATGCTCGACGCTTCTCATGTATTCAACGTTCTACCCTCTCCTCTGGCGGCGCACGCCCCCAAATCGGAGCATTCGGGCACCGATGCTTCAAGTTTGTCCGTCGCGGTGCCAAGGACGGAGGGTTACCTTCAGCCTGGAGCCTTTGCTCCTTCAACGATCCTCCTCTCACCCAACTGCACACCTTCTCCGTGGACGCATATCAACCACTGAAGACCATTGATAGCTTCCACCGAATCTGAAATTCATCTATTGCCAGCACTAGGCCGACACACCATCACCCTCGGTACGATCTTCCCCAACTTAACGGTGAGCTTTCCCATATTTTCTATTCATTGTCGCTTCCCTTCTTCCTCTCAGGAACTATATATTCTTCCAATAGATTAGCTTTACTTAAAATCAGAGATACTTTGAGTTGTGCCATATTTTCTCACCCAAAAAGCTCATACAGTTTGCATGCACTTCATGTATTCGATGAAATGTCTGTTAATTACTGAACGTGCTAGCATCTATTAAACTGGAAGTGTTGACCTCCTCTACCAACTCTCCTGACGAGGGAAACTTAGGTTGGTGTTTAATCAGAGATTTTTTTTCTAAATTTCCTTACAATGCTTTATTTAACTTCTATAGGAATTAATGAAATAATACATTGATTTTCTGTTGTAGCATCTTCCCCAATGCGAGCTTTATGCCAAATCCGACTTACAATGAGGGAATTAAAATTATTCTCAAATATTAAAGTAAGAATTAAAATGATTCATAAAGAAGGGTTATATGTGCAAACCCGTTTTGGCTAGGTGCAAACCAAAAAACTTAAAAAAGTACGCGCTTTTTGAAAATACGTCTTATAGGTGCATTTTTAGGAAAAGTGTTCAACATCAAAGTTGTAGATCTCGTCGAGATCTACAACTTTCATGTTGAACATTTTTTCTAAAAATGCACGGATTAGGCGTATTTTCAAAATGCGCGAGACTGTCTCGCGCATTTTGAAAATACGCCTAATCCGTGCATTTTTAGAAAAAATGTTCAACATGAAAGTTGTAGATCTCGACGAGATCTAAAACTTTGATGTTGAACACTTTTCCTAAAAATGCACCTATAAGACGTATTTTCAAAAAGCGCGTACTTTTTTAAGTTTTCTGGTTTGCACCTAGCCAAAACGGGTTTGCACATATAATTCATCTAAAAAGATGGAATTAAAATCAAGGTTCAGGAATGACAAACATGGTTTAGGAAGTCAAGTCACTTTTTAGTTAATTTAGTAGCGTTGATTCAGTTTTATTGTTTTAGTTTAATTTTTTGGTCTTAACAGAATTGAATTAATGGTCATGAGGATAATATAGGAAGCTTTTAATGCCATTTCTGCTTCTAAAAAAACATCAATGATATGTTTTGTTTCAACTGAGCTATGTAGCTGCTCCTTCGACGAAGGAGATGGTGAGTTCTGTAGCTGCTGCTATTGTTGTTCTAGAAATGGCAGTGTATGGTGGTATGGAGCATTTGCAGCAGCAGAATCGCATGTATCAGACTGATGGCTTCAATTTTTCCCCTTTCAGGAAGAGCTTTGATGAGGTGAGGTGGTGTTTTATGCTTCTTAATTTTCTAGCTAGCTGGTCATTAGCTTAAAGATTTATGCAAGGAGAAACTAGAGATAGCTCCCACACTCTAGCAGAAAAAGTGGGTTGGCAAATCTTATGCAGCAGGCTTCTTCCAACGAAGACTCCTGCTGGTAATGTCGAAGCCTAACCTCATTTCTTATTCATGATTCTTTTATTTTTATAGGTCAATATGTGATGTTTTTTTAGATATTACATTGTGGAGTAGCATCTTTTCAATATGTACTGATCTGATTATATAATTGTTGATGTGCGTAATCGATCGTCTGCTAAGCTCTGCATTGCATGGTGAGCTCTGCATTGCTTGGTGCTCTCTACATCACACCTCATTCGCGATCATCGGCTTACGATTTCACCAGAGGAAATCAATCTTTTCAACTTCTCGCCCAAGTCATTCCCTCCATCGTTCGCTCTCGCCGGCTTCTTCCCCGTCTAATCCCTCCACCGGCGCATACCTCCGCCTACGAGGCTCCAATTCAGTCGCAGTAAGTGAATGTCCTGATTTTGGTCTACTTCCTCATTTACATTAATTTCTGATTTCGCATGAAAGAACCAATACTTCGTTCATATCTCTAATGAAATAAGGCTTTTAGCAATCAGCAAAATGTATTTCTGGAAGCGATGCAAGCTGTGTTCATGCAAGCTGTGTTCGAAAACCTTTTAAATTATGCTGCATGATACATATTTTATAATATTTTGATGTCATTCTCTTGAAATTTCGCAACTTTTCCACGAATGGATGAATAGATTATGTTGCAGGCTACATATTTATAAAATTTTGATGCTGAAAATTAGAGAAAGGAGCAGAGTTTCTTGGTTTTGGGAAGAGAAAGAAGGAAACGCCTTCAAACATGAAAAATTTATGAGTTTCCTAGTTTTTTGGAGTCAATAAATTGTATGAATTTTCTAAACATTAGCATGCCTGCCTTGAATTTGTGATGAGTATTGTATGATGTTTTACAAAAGAATCATGTGTGTCCACTAATCAACTCTACGATTCATGATTCAATGTGTTTAATCCCACAAAACTTATATTCAAAGTTATTAATATCTTAGTTTCAAATATTTTTTCAACATAGAACAATCAGTGAAGGATTTCTTAACCTCGCATGTGTTTTTATGTTTTCTTTATCAAAAAACTGTGTATTTTGCACCTCACTTTTCTACTATTATGTTTTTCTTGGTCCTTATTTTGCTCGACAGGAATACCTCGCCGCTCACACTCCCTGAGCTCATAAATGATTGAGCGACAGATGTAATATGTCGCGCTGTGACGTTGGAGTGGCACATCAATGGTAGTTGGGGTGGCCTGGAAGATGTGTTCGCTTGAATTTGGAAGTGGGCTTCTCCATTTTGGAATTTGTAGAGATATGATTAATGATATGGTTTGATTAGAATCATATTTGTTGCAATTAACAGATTAAGTTTAATCGCAACTAGAATGAATTTGTTCTTGATTTTCTTAGTTGATGCCATGATATATGATGTTTGGGAGGATGTGTTCGCTTGAATTTGGAAGAGGGCTTCTCCATTTTGGAATTTGTAGAGTTATGATTCATGATATGTTGTGATTAGATAATTGGTTGGCATAATCCATTTTGGAATTTGTAGAGGTATAATCCATTTTGGAATTTGTAGTGGTGATATAATTGTAGAGGTATGATTCATTATCAGTCATTACTCCCATGCATTCGTAGGAATTTCCTCTTCATTGTTAATCCAACCCTATATTTTCTCAGGTAATTATCAACTTATTTTTTTCTATTTCATCAAATACTTATTTCTTCTTTGTTACTCCAACCCTATATTTTCTCAGGTAATTATCAACTTATTTTGCAATTTCTGTACTACCTCCTACTTGCTTAAAGTATTCTTAAAGTGAATCGTAGTGACTACATGTCCTTCAAAACACAATATTTGCATATAGTTTTTTTCCAAAATCCTTTGAAATCAATATTTGCAACTGTGATATGTGAATATTTGCAACTGTTTATCTTGATCTTCATACAATGGTTGTGATACCCATGCATTTTTATCCAACACAGAATAATATTCATGGTTGTGGGCGTCACCCATGCATTTTTTCCATCCACTACTAATGATTTAGTCAATTCCTGTTTTTTTCCATGATTCATTTTTTTCCATGAATCATTTTTACTGTAAGATTATTACCCATGTTATTATTGTTTTGGGTCTCAAGCCTTTTCTAGTTACATAAAATTAAATTGGTAACTACATGCCCTTCTGCTATTATTGCACCCCACGACAATTGTCACCCTCTACGACAATTGTTGCCCCCACGATAGTAGTCGCTTCCCACGACAAATGTTGCGCCCCACGACAAATGTCGCACCCCACGATAAATGTCGCCTCTCACGACAAATGTCGCCCCCCCTCCCCATTACAATTGTCGCCCCCACGACATATGTCGCCCCTCACGACAAATGTCGCCCACACGACAAATGACGCCCCCACGACAAATGTCGCCTTGGATCGGGTCGGAGGCTCGTGCCTGTCACTCATGTATATCTATACTACTATATAAGAAAATAGGCTTATCGGTGTAATGCCCTGTCAATCAATAACCACCGTCCGATCTAACAATGAAATTTCTCTATTTAAACCCAGCCGTCCGATCTGATTTCATCACAACATCTCAGCCGTTCGATCAACCTGGAATGTTGATTGAATCTCGACCGTCCATTTTTTTCCCTAAGTCTCCTAAACCTACCTTGATAGGGTGTCTTAAACCTATAAATTTTATAGGACCCCTACCTTACAAAGTGAAATTACTATCTTACCCCCACTATTTTGAAAAAAACAGGTTGCGGGCGGGGCAGGCCTGTGGGCCCCGCTTATTACAGTTATAGGGTCTTGAGCGGGGTTTAAACTGTTTTTTAATTTAAAAATTATAAATTTTTTAAAGAATGCGGCCGCCCGGGATCGAAGTGGCGACCTCCCATACAGCAATGTAAACCTTTACCAGTCTGCCTACAATGGAGATGTGAAGATCCCAGAACTATTTTATACATATAATAATAAATTGATATACATATTATGCCCCATGGGTTACGTTTTGTGCAAATTTTTTATATAGCATTAATTTTTTTTCTTTCTAATATATATATATATATATATATATATATATATATATATATAACGGTTCAACCCCGGTTAAACCGGTTGGACCGATTCGACCTTGAACCTCTCCCTCTGCCGGTTCGATGCCCGGTCCGATTTTCAAAACCTTATTATTTTTTTTAAAAACATTTAAAAAAAACTTGCTTTTTTATAAAAAACACATTTAGAAATCACTTCAGCCGTGAATTCTATTTCTTTAAAATGAATTTAAATTTATTAATTAAATTAATCATTATTAATTATGAGTCGGGCACCCCGAAGCCCGTCGGGCGCCCCGATGCCCACCGGTGCGGGCGAAGCCCGCCGTGGGGGCGGGCGAAGCCCGCCGCTGCTGGCCGAGTACTGTCGCGCGGGGCACGGGAGGCCCCCCGTGCACTGTCACTCGTATATATATAAATATATATATATATATATATGCATATACATATATGTATATACATATGTGTATATATATCATGTATATATATACATGTATACACATGATATATACATGATATATATACAAGATATATACATGTATATATATGCATGCATATATATATATATATGTATGTATATATACGAGTGTCCGACACTGGGCTCCGCCCCTACGGCCAAACGCGACAGTACTCGGCAGGCGATGGCGGGTTTCGCCCGCTCCCAGCGCGATGTTGTCGGGCGGCCTTCGGCTGCATCCAGGCGGGCTTCGCCCTCCGCACGGGCTTTGCCTGTGCTCGACGCGTCTGCGGGCAGCGCCCACAACATATACATATGAGTACTTAAAATAATCGTAAAATATATATAAATCAATATTACAATATTTATTTTACAAAAAAATATATGTATATTCTTAAAAAGATTTTTTTTTCTCTCTCCTTTTCCGCCGCACTCTCCCCATCTCTCTCTCTCTCTCTCTCTCTCTCTCTCTCTCTCTCTCTCTCTCTCTCCGGTTTCTGTTTCAGTAATTCAACGGGGCTCAGGAATTTTGCCCAGAGGGAGTGAGGAGGAATCCTGAGAATAGCTATTCGCAGTTAAAAATCATGATTTGATTTTGGAATGAACAGACAGAATTTGTGTGATAGTTTTAAAATGTATGGCTTTTAAAAATCATCTCATATTTCTTTTTAGATAGTATAGATGTATATATATACATTTATACATCTATATATATATATGTATGTATATATATGTATGTATATATATGTATGTATATATATATATGTACATCTCTCTCTCTCTCTCTATATATATATATATATATACATATATATACATATATATATACACGGGCTACCGCCCGTGCTCGATTCTCTCCGCTTCGACAGTACCTCAACAATGACGGTACCTCCGCCCAAACTCGCCCGCTCTAGGACGCTCGGTCAATTGACAGTGCATGGGTAACCCCCGTGCCCCGCGCAGGAGTACACCCACCTCGTCAGTGTCCCGACACGACGCCACTCCGGCCGCTCGCGAACCCCCGTGCACACGACAAAATCGGAATGTGGGATAGCACCAGGCACGGGGGGTTCGCGAGCGGCCAGAGCGGTGTCGCGTCGGGACACTGTCGAGGCGGGGGTACTGCGCGGGGCACGGGGGTTACCCATGCACTGTCAATTGACCGAGCGTCCTAGAGCGGGCGAGTTTGGGCGGAGGTACCGTCGTTGTTGAGGTACTGTCGAAGCGGAGAGAATCGAGCACGGGAGGTAGCCCGTGCGAAGATGCTCGTATCCTAGAGAAGACAATGAATAAAAAGATTATGGTATTAATTATGGTATTTAGAACAACTCAACAATAGGAGGTCTCGACAGGGTATTGGGTGGAATATGTCATGACCGTGATGATAGGTGAATAATCAATACGATGAAGTAAACATTTCGCCAACAACAGCATGAAACATCGATTGCTATTTGTAGCAGTTGAAATGAAAATGGGGCAGGCTTACAGGAAGGCCATCAACGAAGTAGAGAACACATGCTCTAGAATCAGGAAGCTGTGACCTTCCTCAATCCAAATCATTAGACTGGGTTGGGGAAGATATTTCCCAATCACACTTAGATGTTCCTCGCAGTCCAAAATCTGAAATCTGGGAGGTTAACGGTAGGCACTTAAATGGGGTTTCAAGTTGCATGTAGAGTAAATCAAAGGAGTTCGAGTTGCGTAGGGCTTGAGATAATTGCATGACATTATGATGCCAACAATAAACATTTCACCAAAATATAAATTCAGGTAATTATTCTATTCATGCAAGCTTTGATAGTTTTAAATATATTAAGCCCCAAAACAATATGTACAAATTATTAAAAATGTGAAGAAATTATGAACACTTAAACAATGTACCAAAACCGGGACAAAATCGGGATGGAGAGAGCACTGGGCACGGGGGTTTGTATGCGACGGGAGCCACGTTGCGTCGGGACATTGTCGAGGCGGGGGTACTGTCGAGCAGGGCAAGGGGCTACCCATGCATTGTCAATTGACCGAGCGTCATAGAGCGGGCGAGTTTGGGCGGAGGTAGCGTAGCTGCTTGGATACTGTCGATGCGGAGAGCATCGAGCATGAGCGGTAGCCCGTGCGAAGATGCTCTTATTCATATATATAGAAACATGTATCTATAAGTAATGCAATGAAAAATAAATGCCAGTAGATCCACAACCCGTCAATTATCAACAATCGTCCTACAGGTGGAATGCATTTGGCGGTTTTGCAAATAAAATGATAATATGGTTAGGTAGTTCATGCATAATAAGGTCAGGTATATTTAATTAAGGGTGGTTATATTTGCCGGCCCTAAAGAGATATTTGCAACCCAATTTTTACGAGTTATTACGCGCCTTTTGAAAATACTCTTTGCCCATGCATTTTTAGGAAAAGTGTTCAACATGAAAGTTGTAGATTTCGACGAGATCTACAACTTTTATGTTGAACACTTTTCCTAAAAATGCATGCACAAGGCGTATTGCCGCCCTGATTGAAACATGAACGTAAAGTTTTGGAAGTACGTCTTGTGCGTCCATTTTTAGGAAAAGTGTTCAACACAAAAGTAGTAGATCTTCTCGAGATCTACAACTTTCATGTTGAACACGTTTCCTAAAAATGCATGGGCAAGGAGTATTTTCAAAAGGCGCGTAATAACTCGTAAAAATTGAGTTGCAAATATCTCTTTAGGGCCTGCAAATATAATCACCCTTAATTAAACTAAAGAAAATCCTAAATGTTAAAATAATCTCAACAAATAAAATATGGAAACACATTTAGCCAGATTCTTGAACATACTAAAAGGTCAAATGTGGATGAACTAATGTGGTAACACATACTAAATGTTCAATAAAAAAGCCAAACATGAGAGAACTAAAGCCAATTAGATCTATTTTGCACAAATGTTTTTTTGCCAATTTGGAAGAAGTGAAGAATCACTGATTCACATCATTCACTGAACCATGACGGCAGAATCCCTTGGCCCTAGCTGACCGGGACAATGACTGAAATAGTGGTCGACAGTGAGGCAAACATTGGCATTCATGCCGCGTGCATCACACGTTTGTGCGCTTTTGGGCTTGCGTACGCATGCTTCGTGAGCCCTTTTGGGCGGCTTCGGGGCCCCTCGAGCGAGAGCGGTTCGCACGCGCGGCTCGCTCGGTCGGGTTGGCTCGCTTGAGCGATTTGGCCCGGCTTGACTCGGAAAGCTTTAGTGGAAACCCCATAAACATAGAGAAGAGCAAAATGCCAGCAACGTATTAAATTAAACCCATATCAATCGATCTCTTTCAGAATGTTTAAGAATCATATTATATTGAAATAATGTATTGAGCATTTATCATCAGAGAATGCCTTTGGAAAGACATCTTCTCCACTACTTGAAACATTGAACAAAAAAGGAGGGCATTATCCTATAGCAGTATAACATTACGAAAGCTGATGCGAACTGTCAAAATAGATGAAACATATAATAATTATAATCAATCTAGTTATTTCAAAAATCAAATGATGATCATAATCATCATAGATTCACATAGCATGAATTCATTATTCAAAGACACTAAATATATGAATGCATTTCTCGTGCAACTGCGCCATCCATTCCGCCGCAGCGCTCTATTGTTCGTGCAACTGCGCCGTCCATTCCGCCGGCCACCAATCGGGTACTGCTGTCTTCACCCTCACACTGGCTCTCTCTTTTATGGACAAACTTGATTGCTTCTTTAATAAAGCTTCTTCCAGTTTAAGCAATCCCATTCCCCTGCTTCCTACAGCAGTGTTCACAGTCCCAACCTTCTTGTTAGTACCACTATCCACTACTTCAGAGCCTGGAGAAACTTCTTGATTTAACTCTGTGCATGAGTTTCAAGGAAGAAGATGAAGAAACTGAGACAAAAATCAAAATGGAGCGAATGTTTAACACGAATGGATTGGCGGTTGTACCTATTCCGCTGTCATCAGTGAATATCAGCGGGAGAAGGCGCTTCCGGATCACGCCACGGTGATGGGTTCGGGCGACAAGCTCTTGGCCAACATAGCATCCCTTGTCGAAGGAGATGCCGTTCAATCCTTGCAGATTGTATTCAAGAGGAATGGCCTCACCTGCATCAAAACAAAATTGCAAGGAAGATGAAATGTTTTGCAGATCAGCGGACACTATGTAAACAATAAAAGAGAGGCTCATTCACGTGCATGAAAATTTCAAAGCAGAGCCAAAGGATAATCCATAACAGTTGGGTGGAATTGAGGCTTCGGAATTGGAATTGGAGGTTAAATTCAATTGAAAATGACCACCAATTCTAATTCCAGACCTCCAATTCCGTCCAACGAGCAGACCCTAATGGGTCAACATGATCCCAGCGTACCCTTGGCAAACCAATGGAAGATTCTCATATATGCAACTATTCTCGGTTGTTGTTCATGCGAGTATACATCAATGTGGGTGCATGCACAACCTGTCTGCCTGGCCCAATTTCAGCTAGTTCTTTGGTGGTTACTAATCATATCTTATCTATTTCCGTTGGTTATAAATAAGATCCGATGTAATCTAGGGTTCTAAATTTTAATCTCAGCATACTTATTACCAATTCGTAATTTATCGAGCGCAAATAAACTCAGCATCTTAATATGTGCCCGAAAAACATTAGCTTGTTGAAGAAGGAAGACATGAGTAAAAGCCTTCAAGAATATAAAAATCATTCAAGAAAGGATGAAAGTGGCTCATGACCATCAAGCCAAATATTTCAAAGCCAGTCACCAAAACTTGGAGTTTGTGGTGGGGGATGTAGTGTGTCTGAAGATAAAACCTTTCAAGGGCATGTCACAGATTCTACATTTAAAGAAGTTGAGTCTGAGGTTTTTGGGCCGGTTCGAAGATATTGAATGCATGTTACGGCAATACATCTACCAGAGTACACCGCCTCGCAGGAATCATGAGAGCGCATATGGAAGTCGTCGTGATAATTTCATGTAATATTTTGTAACTAACTAATCAATTATTAATAATTAATATTGATTAAATTGCCCTAGAAGAAGAAGCTCGTCTAGAGGCAGAAACTATAGATTATCGTATTTACGTAAATTTTGATGGATACTCCTATCAACCTAGAAATCTCAGTTTTCATGATCCCGATGCCCAGCTCACCCCCCATTTATATACAGATAGGGCTAAATACTTTTATCACCGCGACAGATGGAAAGTTTTGAGTTAGATGCATAGGTTTTAATATCTTCAACATTAGAATATCACAAGATACTTTAAATAAAACAGACTATTTTGGCTTTAGATGGAAACCATACAAGAACAACAACAACAACAACACTCAAGCCTTTATCCCACCTATGCATCTGTATGAATCCTTTGTCGCCATTGCCCCCTATCTTTAGTCATAATCTCACTAATGCCTAAGTTTATCAAGTCTTTCCTTATAGTTTCACTCCAAGTCTTTTTTGGTCTACCCCTCTGTTACTGAAATGCACACGGAGGACCCGCCTTGGCAAGTTTATTCGAGGAGGATGCGTGACGACACGGGAGCGCACGACGCGGGAGTGCAAGCCGGGACGCATGGCGGCGGACGGACCGAACCGGACGGTTCGTGCGAGGCAGAATAGGGGACCGGCCCTTCCTCTTTGTATCTTTATTTTGAATGCTGTATTTTATTTTATTGTAATGTTGAGTATGAGTGTGGTGGATCCCTCCCTATAAAGGGGATCACCTTATGTTGTATTAGCATCTTTGGATCACTTAAGTTAATTGGGGCTGCTCCCCTTCTTCTCTCCAATCCTAACTCTCTCTCTACCTTCCCCCTTCCCGTCTCTCTCTCTATCTCGCTATCGCTAACCATCCGCCGACAGCTCCAACGGAATCCTCTCTCCCTCGTTGTCGCCCCTCTTGCCGGCTACCCGATACCCCAGCGGTATCATTGGTCCGACCTGCCGCTCCGCCTGCCCTAGCGCCGCCGGTTTCCCCGAACGTACCTTCCGCATCAAAGGCGCCCACCACTCGATCGAATGCCCACGAGTGCCTGGACGACGCGGAAGCCACCCGCCTGCGCGTCGAACGATGTGAGGATACCTTGGACGGGCTGAAATCCACCGTCGACGCCCTTCTCGCAGGACAAGCTCGCATCCTGAGCTGCCTCGACGGCCTCCCGGCGCCACCACCCCCCTCCCTACCGACGGGATCTGCCTCCTCCAACGAAACCGCATCCATCTTGCGGATGCCACCGCTTCTGTCTACCCCCGCCGCCGCGGTTCCAGCGCCTCCAACCGGCTGCCCGCACCTCGCCTTGGATGTTCCTGCATTTTCGGGCGTGGATCCGATGGGCTGGATCGCTCGGGCGGAACAATTTTTTGACCTCAATAACACACCCCAGGCGGACAAAGTGGGCACGGCCGTGGTCGACCTTGACGGCTCGGCCCTCCATTGGGCGCGTTGGCTACACCAGGTCCAACCCTTCATCCCATGGCACGAGTTCAAACAGGAGATGATCAGTCGCTAGGATTCTCGCTACACCGGTTCCGCCATAGAGCGGCTCTATTCGGCCCGCCAATCCACAACTGTGGACGCTTATATCGACGAGTTTGTCGCGCTCGTCACGCAAGTGTCGGGCCTTCCGCCCGACCACTACCTGGGATTTTTTCTGCAAGGTCTCCTCCCCAACATCCGTTCCCGCATCCGGACCCACCACCCCCGCACCATGTCGGAAGCCCTTGACCTTGCCCGTGCGGTGGAAGCAGACATCGGGCCCCGCACTGGAGGACCCCCCCACCTTCCGCCATCCGTCGTCGCGCGATAGCGGCCCTCGGCCGCCTCCAATGGGGGCCGACCGCCCTCCCCCCTGTCCAGACGCCCCGCACCGCGTCTCCAATAACGACTACAACGACCTGCGCCGCCACGGTTTATGCTTCCGCTGCCGCCAACCATACTCACCACAACATGTGTGCCCGGTTAAAGAGTTTCAAACGATTATTGGTGACGGGGACGGCGACTACTCGCCCGAGGACTCGGCATTTTCAGGGATGCCGCCGGACCCCCCCCCCCCCCCCCCCCCTCGCCGGAGTCGGAGGGGGCACCCCTTAATGTGTTGGAATTGCCCTTCTATTCTGTGAACGGTCTTACCGGTCCCTGCACGATGAAGCTCGCGGCCGTAATCAATAACCGCCAAGTGATCATTATGATCGATAGTGGAGCGAGTCACAATTTCCTGTCAGCTCAACTCGCCCGCGACATCGATTTACCAATTTCCACCTCCCTGGATTTCTCCGTCTGTCTCGGCGATGGTCGCCGCCGCCCCACCTTGGGGCAATGTTTGGATGTCACCCTCTCCGTCGGACCCTGCACGGTCACGGCTGATTTCTATCTTTTCGAGTTGGGCGGCCTCAACGCCATTTTGGGCGTGGCGTGGCTGCAAACCTTGGGGGACGTTCGGGTGAACTGGGCCTCCATGACCATGTCATTCCAGCATCAGGGCCAACCATGCCGCTTAGTGGGCGACTCTACCCTCCTCCGCTCGCCGATCTCGTTCCGAGCTATGTCCCACGTCACCGATGTCGACTTCTCGGCCTGGCTATGACCTCTCCAGACGGTCCGGACGGATACGGACGGCCCTCTCGCGGCCGAGTTGCATGGCATGCTCGAGGAGTTCTCGGATACCTTTGCCAACCCACCGTGCCTTCCGCCTACCCGGCCGACCGACCATGCGATTGTGCTCCAACCGGGAGCGGCGGCGGTCTCCGTTCGGCCCTACCGCTATGGACATACCCAAAAGGATGAGATAGAGCGGCTCGTAGGGGAGATGTTGTTGGGGGGCCTCATCCGGCCTAGCGCTAGCCCGTTCTCCAGCCCGGTCCTATTGGTCCGCAAGAAAGACGGGAGTTGACGGTTTTGTGTGGATTACCGAGAGCTCAACAAAGCCACGGTGCCCGACAAGTATCCGATCCCAGTCATTCAGGAACTTTTGGATGAGCTCCATGGCGCTGCCTTCTTCACAAAGTTAGACCTTCGCGCCAGATATCACCAAATCCGGGTCCGACCGGAGGACGTGCCGAAGACGGCTTTCCGCACGCATGACAAGCATTTCGAATTCTTGGTGATGTCGTTTGGGCTTACCAACGCCCCCGCCACATTCCAAGCGACCATGAATGACATCTTCCGGCCAGACCTCCGTAAGCATGTCCTTGTTTTTTTTATGACATTCTCGTGTTTAGTGCTCTTGGCAGGACCACCTCCGCCACGTGCGTGAGACTTTTACCACCCTTAGGCGCCACCATCTCACCGTCAACCGGAAGAAATGCACTTTTGGTGCCACCACGGTGAGCTACTTGGGGCATACCATCTCCGCCAACGGCGTGGCGATGGACGAGGATAAAATTCAGGCGGTCCTCCGATGGCCGACCCCCTCCTCTATTCGGGATGTTAGGGCGTTCCTCGGCCTCACCGGATATTATCGGCGCTTCATCAAGGACTATGTAGGGTTGGCCCGTCCCCTCATTCAATTGCTGAAAGCCTCGGAGGAAGGCCCTTTAGTGTGGCCACCAACCGCAATGGCGGTGTTCGCCGCCCTACAGCCGGCTTTGGTGCAAGGGCCGGTCCTGGCCATGCCAGATTTCCGGCAACCGTTCCTCCTGGAGTGTGATGCGTCGGGTTCCGGCGTAGGCGCAGTATTGATGCAGGCCGGCCGACCTATCGCTTATTACAGTCGGGCGTTTTCTTCCGCGGTGCGCAGCCGCTCAGCTTACGAGAACGAGCTCATGGCTCTCGTGTTGGCGGTGCAGCATTGGCGGCCATACCTATTGGGCCGCCCCTTTGTGATCCGCACCGATCATCATAGTCTCCGCTACTTACTCCAACAGAAAATCGCCACGCCAACACAACAACTTTGGGTGGCCAAGCTTCTTGGTTATGACTTCACGATCGAGTTCCGCCCGGTCAAGACCAACCAAGCGGTCGATGCTCTCTCTCGCCGCCCGCACGCCCCGGAATTGGCCGCCATTTCGCGCCCGGTTTGGGAATACGCCACCGCCCTCCAGCAAGAAGTAGACCACGACCCCCACTTGGCGAACATTCGGGCGGCCTTACTAGCGGACCCAACAGCGCGGCCGCCCTATTCTCTCATTGGGGGTCGGCTCTTCCATCGGGGCCGCCTAGTCCTATCGGCAGCCTCCTCCCGGATCCCACAGCTGTTAGCCGAGTTCCACTCCACCCCTTCGGGGGGCCACGTAGGGGCTTTCCATACGTATCGGCGTTTAGCCGCGTCGTTGTACTGGCCACACATGCTCCGCCAGGTGAAGGCCTACGTGGCTGCCTATTTGCCTTGTCAGAAGGCGAAATATGAGACGATGTTCCCCAGCGGCCTCCTGCAGCCCCTGTCGATTCCCGAGCACGTTTGGGAGGACATAGCGATGGATTTCATCACCCGACTACCTCGTTCGAATGGGTTTGATTGCATCCTGGTGGTCGTCGACCGTCTCACGAAGTACGCCCACTTCGTTCCTCTCCGTCATCCATACACGGCGGGAACCGTGGAAGACAGTTTCATCACCGAGATCGTGCGACTTCATGGTTTTCTCCGCTCCATAGTGAGCGACCGCGACCAACTCTTCCTCAGTAGTTTTTGGACGTCTCTGTTTCGTCTCCAGGGCACGCGTCTCCGGATGAGTACGGCATATCATCCGTAGTCAGATGGGCAATCCGAGGTACTTAATCGGTGCTTGGAAACGTATTTGCGGTGCTTCATTGGCGGGCGGCCCGGATCATGGGCAAAATGGTTATGTGGGGCGGAATACTCCTATAATACGGCATACCACCACGTCGCAAATACCTCCCCGTTTGAGACCGTTTATGGCCGACCTCCTCCTTCCGTGCACCGCTATCTTCCAGGGGAATGTCCCGTCGCTAGCTTGGCCGACCATTTGTACGATCGGGACATTATCTTGGACAGTTTGAAGCATCACCTTCGGCGTGCACAAGCCAAGATGCTCTCCATTGCTAACCGGAAGCGCAGGGATCTTTCCTTCAAAGTGGGCAAGCGAGTTTTTCTCAAACTTCATCCATATCGCCAGCTTGCGGTCGCCAGCCGCCCTTGCCCCAAATTGGCACCTCATTTCTACGGGCCTTTTGAGATCGTCAGTCGCATCGGAGCCGTGGCATACCAGCTCCGCCTACCGGGCAGTAGCCGCATCCACCCGTTCTTTCATGTTTCTCAACTTCGACGTGTTATCAGCGACTACCCCGTCACCGACCATATACCGAACGACCCCGACTACTCCGGTTCCGAACCCCTATACCCGGAAACCATCATCGATCGGCGCCACCATACGTCGGAGGATCCCATTCCGGAAGAGATCCGAGTAGCTTGGCGCAACCACCCTATCTCCGCCGCGACGTGGCTACTGCGGGATGACTTTCGGCGCCAATTTCCGGATTATTGCCTTGAGGACAAGGCTAATTTTCCAGACTGTGGTATTGTTACCGATATGCACACGGAGGACCCGTCTTGACAAGTTTATTCGAGGAGGACGCGCGACGACACGGGAGCGCACGACGCGGGAGTGCAAGTCGGGACGCATGGAGGCGGACGGACCGAACCGGGCGGTTCGGGTGAGGCAGAATAGGGGGCCGGCCCTTCCTCTTTGTATCTTTATTTTGAATGTTGTATTTTATTTTATTGTAATGTTGAGTGTGAGTGTGGTGGATCCCTCCCTATAAAGGGGATCACCTTATGTTGTATTAGCATCTTTGGATCACTTAAGTTAATTGGGGTTGCTCCCCTTCTTCACTCCAACCCTAACTCTCTCTACCTTCCCCCTTCCCATCTCTCTCTCTATCTCGCTATCGCTAACCTTCCGCCGACAGCTCCGACGGAAGCTTCTCTCCCTCGCTGTCGCCCCTCTTGCCGGCTACCCGATACCCCAGCGGTATCACCCTCCCCCCCGTTTAACATGCCTAGTGGCTAAACTCTCACAACGCCTAACATGTGTCTCTAATGGTCTCCTTTGTACGTATCTGAACCATCTTAATCGAGCTTCTCGCATATTCTCTACAATTGGTGTCACTCTCTTCTTATCCCTAATACATTCATTCTTAATTTTATCCAGTCTCGTGTGTCCACACATCCACCTAAGCATTCTCATCTATGCAACTCCCATTTTTTTCTCATGTACACAGTTCACTGCCCAACACTCGGGACCGTAGAGCATCGGTGGTCTAATTGCAGTACGGTAAAACTTGTCTTTAAGTTTTAATGGTACTTTACGATCACATAAGATCTCAGGCGCGCCTCTCCACTTCAACCAACCTGCTTGGATTCTATGTATCACACTCAACAATACCTTTTGGAATTTCAGCTGATCCTTCTGGAACTCCTCTCTCTATTCTCCATAACAGGTAATGTTTTTCATCAGCTTCCTTGTCGGCCTCAACTAACGGAGCTACATAAAGAACGCAAGCAAAACATCAGAAAATATACTACGAAAAAATATGCATTTCATCTAGTAGCAGGCATCGCAAGTCTTACGAACTATGTTGGCTGGAAAAATTCCTCGAAATCCTAAACATTCTAGCCTAGGATCTTTGAACCATTGCCAACCACTGCCATTTCCATGAGCGGATGACATACTAGTATGATCCATGGCACCTCCCCATCCAACTGAAGATGCCTCTGGCTCCTGAATTGGTTCACTTTTGGAAAGTTTTCCTCCAAATCGCTGCCAACAAGAGAATTCTGCACTGACATTCTCAATATCTACCTTGGACCTCAACTTATATCTGCAACGATAATCAGGTAACTGTAAGAATGATCACTTGCTACTCGGTAAACATTGTAAAACTAAGGGAATGGCAATGCAATTTTATAATCAGCTGAGATAATTTCTCTACAATTGCAATCATACAGCAATAACTACTATAAAATATTTTGGCTGTAGACCAACAAATTACATTACTAGATAATCATTTGCTCTACTCCAATGCAAAATGTTGAAATTTAAATTCAGAAATAGTTACTTTTCGCTTGAATCAAATTCTTCAAAGTATGAAGTATAGAAAAAAAGGAGAAATGCAACTGATGCTGGTACTGAAAATATTCCAAACTTAAGTAAAAAAACGATTGCATTATAAAATTAGAAAACAGAGGAGCTTACAAAAATTTATTATCCAACATATTCGAGTCTGTATCAAGTTCCTAGAATTGGGATGTGGGATCACATGTTGCAATCTAAAGCCTGGAATTGTTACTGATGGCAAAGACAACAGCGCTAGAGCGAACTATGACAGACAGGTGGCGAGATTACTCGAGGCGGACGGCAACACCACTCATAGCAGGACCGTTGGGCACCAATACCCTAGAGGGGCACCATTGTCAATTTGTATTTTGTTCTCCGCATTTTATTAAACAATCACTGATTTTTCATTATTTACAATTATGCCCGGACTTAAGGCGCCAATATATATGCAACGTTTTGGAAAAACTTGGGTACGTTTTTAAATAATCGAAACTTGAGCATAGGGCTAGCCACAGCATTAATTTGGATTTCTCTTTCCCTTTCTATCCTTAGGTTACCATAAGGATAACAAAAACTTTCAGAATAGGAGAAGATGTTGGTCACTGTCACTGATATTATCCTTCTGGAAGGGCAGAAAGCTTCCTGCCAAGCCAGCATTGGGAGGATGTGCCGGAATCAGATTGCTTCGACCTCGTCACCTCGCATGTCACAAGGGCCGCCTCCTGAAGACGAATAAGTCCTCTTCTCCCGGGGGGACATATCGTCGCTTGCTAACCCCTACTACGATGCGGTCTTCATCAAGGCTGTCATTGAAAACTTCATTGTTTCCCAAATCTTGGTTGAGAATGGGAGTTCGGTGAATCTCATCTTTAAACCCGATTTCAATGCGATGTTGGTGGAGCCACAACGACTGTTTGGCATCTAATCGTTACTATGGGTGGCACGACCAGACAATGTTCCTATATCGTGGCAGATGCGCGCCCACAGTTATAATGTCATATTCAGCAAGTCTCTCAACGATTATGGATCAGTGGTTTCAACTTGTCATCAGGTATTGAAGTTCAACATGGGTGGAACATAATTCTGCATTTGTAGTGATCCTCGGCTCATTCGCATGGTGAATGCCATCACCAAAGGCATCGAAGAAGCTTTTGGTTGGTGGAAGGGAATGACCAGAGTCTCCGAAGGTGTAAAAGAATCCCAAGTATTTATACCTGAAGATAACCGAGAAAGAGTTGTGCCAGGAAGGCTAGGTCTTCAGGAAGGGTAAGCAGCATCCTGTTGGAAGGGAGAAATCACCAGCTGAAGCTCCAAGAATGTGATCATAAATGGGCCTACTGGGGAGGTCATTAGTATCCAGCAGGAGTTGGAAGAAAGGCTTCACAACGGTACTCCAAAGGATTCCGGATCTCCAGAAGAAGGTCAAGGAGGTCTATCACCATGATCCCTTGACTTCTACAATAAGAAGGGGTTTGCAAGATCGGAGTCTGGCATCCTCTTCACAAAGAAAGAAAAGATGAACTCAAAAGGCAGGAGTCCTGGAAAGAAAGTTCCCTCGACTTCTGATTCTAAAGGAGAACATCAAGACGCCTAACACATGTGGAGTGGGAGGACAGATGTACATCAAAAAATACCTATAAGACAACAAAATTTGCTTTTAATTAAACAAAAATTTCGCTCACATGAAAATAAGACTTTTAATCCCCGATGATGAGATCATTATGTTAGTGTCGACATGTCGTTGCAACATTGATTTTTAATTGTTTATGTGATTTTTATGCATATTGCTACTAATCCTTTGTGTTTTGCATGTACTGCGGTTAAAGAGATAAAATTTTCACTTAGTTTTTTGTGACTAATGATTTTAAATCTAAAATTTTAGGGTCCAAGCGACATTAAGTCAGACGCCAGTAGAAAGCTCTCTGAAGAATAGGAAAACATAACATGCAAAGTTTATCAAGCTCTTCCACAGGTGTGTGCATTAGCCTTCAAGGTGAAATGAGGATAAATACTAAATAAATAGAGTCCTAGGAATATTAATAGATTTTAGCGGAAATAAAATGAATGAGAAAAGGAAAAAAGAAAAGCTCAGTATAAGCTGTGGGTGAAGCTCCAAGTAGGGATTATGGATGTGATTGAGGAGCATGGCAAGTGGTATAGGGCCCCGCAGTGTCCCGCATGTAAGTGGACCGACTAGATGGTATCATAACTATATAGTTTGAACTATGTTGTCCTTGTATATTGTATAGATGTGTGGTAGATCTTTATGTAGATGCATATTTATTTTTGAATCTTGGACATGACATTGTATAATTAAGCTTTTAAATGAAAAATTTGTATTATGTGCATATTTAGTACTCATTGTGATTATATTTTGATGTGTTGTGCTACACTAAACTGAAATTCGAAACTTTGCTACATGATTACTTTAAATTGTGGTGGTCTGCGGACCGTTACAGTACCACCCACTTTTACTCCAAACGAGGTACCGCCCCAGTGAGATAAGTACCTCATACCCATAGTACATGCTTACTCACACTCATATTATCTCTATTATAAGAAACTAATGACACTCTGTTCTACGTACGAGGTAAAAGCGAAATGTTTGTTGACGACAATACAAAGGCTCTGTGATTTCGCTTGGCTCTTTTGTCATGCCAGATCTCATGCTTGTCACTTTCTATGAGAAAACAATAATCTTCAGCTCTGTAAACCTTGTTTTCTGATCTCCCTTGATTTATATTCTTGGGTAGCCATGTCGGGGAGTACTGATTCACATTCCATCTCATCAGACGGAGGTGCCTCTTCTTCTCCCATGATTACCATGGGATCCATCTGTACAAGCCATGATCACGACACTCCTCAAATTACTACTATTAGATTGGATGGCTCGAACTATCTTCCATGGGCTCGCTCCATCACCCTTGCCTTGAAAAGCCGGTGGATGTATGCATATGTCAATGGGACTACCAGGAACCTACTCCGACTTTTCCCGAGTGGTTAATGAGAATCTGAGTATTCTATGGTTATGTCTTGGCTTGCAAATATTATGCAGAAATCCATTGCCCGCAATTACTTGTTCCAGAATATAACGACAAATATTTGGAAAAGAGCTGGGGCCACTTATTCTTGTCTTGGGAGTGCAACTCCAATATTTCAACTACAACGGCGGATATTCCTTCTGAGATAGGGCAATCGTTCTCCTTCTGCCCACTACTTGGAATTCTCTCAGTTATACAACGAATATGATCACTTTGATTCGCTCATTCTAGTGTCACCTGAGGAAGAAGTTTTGGTTCGAGCTCGGGAAGAACGCAACAGGATCTTTAAGTTACTACATGGACTGCATTGTAATTTTGATCAGATCAGTGTTCAGATTCTCAGACGCTCTCCCACTCTTTTTCCATAAGTTTACAGTCTTGTTCAACAAGAATTTGATCAACAACAGACTTGGCTACCTGACTCGGTTTCTGAGGGATCAGCCATCGCAGCTAAGTAGGGTTCTGGGAGACGTGCTACCCGCGACTCTTGATCGAAGCCTACAGATAAAGACCATTTGACTTGTGATTATTGCGGGAAAACACGCCACTCTCGGGACACATGTTTCAGGATTCATGGCTTCCCGCCTCAGAGAGGAACTTCTGCTACACGAGGGGGTCGTGGCCATGGTCGCTCTCAAGGTCGGTCACCTTAGTCTCGGTCTGCTCATCTTTCAGAGGTCTCTGACACCCGGTGTTGGCACCGATCCTGTTAGACTTCCCGTGGCTCTTTCTGCTGATGAGATACAGACATTTCGCCGCATGATGCATAATCATTCTCCTGAGCCATTTGCTTTATCATCCTCCTTGTATGCTCATCAAGAAATTTCAAGTGCCCATTCTGCTTCAACTCGCTCTTCCACTCACTGGATCATTGACTCTGAAATCACTAACAATATGACTAGCTCAGCTACAGGTTTTGTATCATACCTTCCCATGTATGACAGAGACAAAGTGAGCATTGTTGATGGATCTCTTTCCTCATTGCTGGAAAAGGATCCACCTATGTTCCTCTCTCACCCCTCTCTTCTATTCTTAATGTTCCTAATTTTACTCGGCAACTCCTCTATATTAGTCACTTAACGAACTCTATAAATTGTTTTGTGACTTTATCTTACATCATGTGTATTTCAGGACCTGACAACGGGGAAGGTGATTGGCCCTAGTAGATTGTGTGATGGCCTCTATATATTTGACTTTTCCAATTCTTCTTCACCTCCGCAGTGTTACAAGCTTACCAGTCTTCTCATCTGGAGTCCTGGCACTACCGTCTTGGATATCCCTCTCTTTCTACTATGAAACTGTTATTTCCTACCGTCATTGTGTTATTTGAAAACTTTAACTGTGATATTTGTGAGTTGAGTAAGCATCGACGTACTTCTTTTAACATGTTTTTCCTCTTAATACAACACCCTTTGCTATTATTTATGCGGATGTTTGGGCACCTTGTCCCGTTTACACCATTTCTAGATATTCTTGGTTTGTTACTTTCATTTATTGTTTTCTCGTACTACCTGAGTGTATTTGATGTTTCAACGCTTCCAAAATATGATAGCCACTCAATTCAATACTAGTATTAAAAGTTTACATAGTGACAATGGTCATGAGTATATTGATTCTCAATTTGAGTGATATCTCAACAACATTGGCATTACCCATCAAACCTCTTGCATCTACTCTCCCGCTCAAAATTGGGTGGCAGAGTGCAAAAATCATAATCTTCTTAAGATGCATCTTTCTAAAAATTACTAGGGGAGGCTGTCCTCACTGCAACTTATCTTATTAATTGTATGCTTACTCGTGTTCTCGGGCATAAAACTCCACTCAACACTATCCAAGTCACCCATATCTCTTTTCATTCTCATATTTTTGGGTGTGTGCGCTTTTCCATTTGCATCAATGAACCAAACTCAACTCTCGTGCTTTGAAATGTGTTATTATTGGGTATTCCCTAACACAGAATGGTTACAAATGTTTTCGTCATGTAACCAAGAAGATCTTTGTTATCATGGACGTTAACTTTCGTGAATCTGAGGCCTATTATGAGACATCACTTCACTGGGAATCCTCACCTAAGATGGAAGTGAGCTCTCTATATCTTCAGAGGGGTCATTACCTATATAATACGAACAAGAATAAAATTGCTTGGATTAACGGAAAAACGGATACAATCCGGAGTAAGCTCCGGTCAACTCTTAGAGGTTTGTTCCTCTAAAGATCCTTCTCTCAAATGAGAGCCAAAAGACCATAGATCTCAAAAAGATAACCTAACTCCCAAAACCACCTTATATAGGGAGGGGGGCTCACAACAACCTAATACATTTAAAAAAAAACAATAATAAAATAAGTGGACGCGTGAGCGTAACAATACATCCCGACAGAAAAGCGTCCTTGACCCCAAGGTCGGAGTGCCGCCCGCCAATCAGTAGTGATATGCTCGCGGTTAGGATGTCGTCAATGTGCCCGGGGCGTCGTCCGGTAGTCCGTTCCAGAGCAGCAGGGCGTCAAACTCGGCGGCAGAGAGCGCGGCCACGTCGTCGTCGATGAGGACCCGACACTCCTTCACTGAGTACGCATGACCAGGATAGTAGGGTTGCTTGCAGCGGAAGCACAGGCCCTTGCTTCGTTAGTCGTACTCTTAGTTGGTCAGGCGGGGTGTAGGGATATGCCGAGTGTTGGGTAGGCCCATAATTGGTGGTCGGGGTAGAGGAGGTGGCGGAGATGGAGATTTAGGATGGGTCGAGAAATATGGTTGGGAGGGATGCCTGAAGGGAGGTGATGGGGAAGGAATGTCGTCGTACGTCGCGAGGAATTCTGCCTCCACAAGGGGGGAGAGGTTGATGGCTTGGTGGACCCGGAGGCGGAAGCCGAAATGGGGTTGCAAGCCGTTCATGAAGAACCCCAAGTAATGGTCTGATGGGAGACCGGGAACATGGGTGACCAATTCCACAAAGGCATCAATGTACGAGTCAATGGAGCCGGTGTGACGGACCCTGCAAAGTCGCTCGATCATGGGGCCAAAGTAGCGGTGGTCATACCGCTGTATGAGGGCCTCGGTGAGAGCTGTCCAGGTGAGATCGGGAGAGGTCTGGCGGAGCAAACAGACCCAATGGAGGGCAGACCCTTCCATGCCGATAAGTGTTGTGGAGACCTGTTGTGTCGGAGGGGTCTGGTGAATGTCGAAGAACTGTTTGACGCGGGCAATCCACCTTAGGGGGTCAGCCCCGTTGAATGTAGGGATGTCAGGTCCACGGTACGGTGGGGTAGGTAATTCCACCAATGCGGGTGTATCGGGGATCACGGTGTTGGGGGATCCTACAGCAGAGGTGGTAGGAGGCCCAGAGTGCTGGCTGGGCTACAAGTTCTGGAGCATGGTCAGAATCGAGGCGAACTGCTCGGCCTGTACCTCGAGACGAGAGTTGATGGCGGTGAGGGAGTGTTCGAGGGCTTCCACCATGCTTATCATGGCGTCGCCTAGGCGTCCAGTCGGCCAATTGAAAACAAGGCGAAGGTCGCCTTATTTTTTTTTTAAAATTAGGGGTATAGACAGCGGTTTATATATAAACCGCTGTCTATACTCTAATAGACAGCGGTTTATATATAAACCGTTGTCTATTGTAACATTCCATGTACAATAGACAGCGGTTTATATATAAATCGCTGTCTCATGTAACATTCTATGTATAATAGACAGCGGTTTATATATAAACTGTTGACTATTGTAACATTCCGTGTATAATAGACAGCGGTTTATATATAAACCGATGTCTAATAGGGATATAAACAATATAATTTACCTCGACATTTTACTTTTTACCGTCGCTGGATCGTTGCTGCTCTGTGCGAAAACCCTAAAGGCGATTTCTCCTCGACAAGTCGACATTTTCCTCTGGTTCATTTTTACGATTTTTTTTTCTTGCTCATATAATTTCTAAGTTGAATGGTATAATTTCTATGTTAAATGGTATAATTTCTAAGTTGAATGATCATTTCATATTTTCCTACTTCCTAGTTCCTACTGCTTCTATAGTTATTTATGTGTGATTGACTTAATGTGTGGTAGACTGGTAGTACCTCAATATCATTGCGGTTTTGTATGAATTTTGATTATGTTTTTGATGAGTCCCAATTATATACACATATATGGACTCATCTGGGCCGATTTTCTAGTCTATGCACTACATTTTAGGCATGTTTTCGCTCATATTTGTTATTCCATGCTATGTGCACTTCTAGGCCCGTTTTTGTGTTTTTTCTTGTTTATCTTCGTTACTAGTTTTCATGCAGTGTTAAGTGCCACCTTCAGTGGCTAGACTGGTGTTGTAGGCTGGAACAGGAGTCGTGCAGGTGTTCCCGGTACAATTCTGTACAGGAACACTGCGCACGATCACTGGCTCTATCGCGCACGACCACTGGTCGTGCGCCATTGATCGTGCGCACTTAACGCCCATTTTATGAGTTCTGTTTGGCTTATCGCATGACCATTGACGATAGTGCGCACGACCACTGGTCGTGCGCCACTGGTCGTGCGAACATTGTATTTTATAATTTTCTTCCCCTGCAGGCTCCGTCCAGGTAGGCGCACGATCACAGGATGATAGTGCGCACGACCACTGGTCGTGCGCCACTGATCGTGCGCACTGCTTAATCCAGCGCCTATAAATGCTCCTGCTCGCGAATTAGGTCGGATCCTCGCCGTTTTTCCGCCCGACTCCGCCGTTTCGCCCTTTTTCCGCTGGTTCTCCGCCCCCTTAGGCCTCCTCCATCATCCAAGAGCTTCAAGGAGGAGATTCCACGCATCTTCATCGCCAAGCAAGGAGTTCTTCGCATCAGACGTGGCCGGATGGTAAAGCGCTGGAGAAGACGGGTCCATTGGGAGGTGTGACAGCCCTCCTCTACCCCGGACGCAGTTGGGACCGAGCTAGGACGTGGATTGACAACCCGACGATTCCTACCGTGAATCTACAACGAGACTCCGGATTCGGTCGTATCTCTTGCCTTTTTCTTCTACTTGTGTGGTTGTAGTTGTTTGTAATCTCTATATTTAGATGATGAATGCTATGAACTATGTGTATTATTGTCTATTTCATGTTTATGGAATTATTTAGTTCATATGTGTTAATGAGGTGCGCCCCCATCCATTTTCCACTCCTCCACCGTGCCCGGTGCCGCACTAGCAATTGCTAGTGGCGTGCTTGTCGAAGAGGTGCCGACGACCCTCATTCCGTTAGCCTACTCGCCCATCCGCCTACCGAAGCGTGGCATAGCGGCCCGTGTATTCCATCCCGCCTAACGAAGCAGCGCGCTCAAGGCCTGCATAGTTCGATCCGTTCGCCTACTCGTCCATCCGCCCTTGCGACGCAGCGCGCTCAAGGCCTGCCTAGTCTCCATCCCGCCAAGCGAAGCATTGCATAGCGGCATTGCATAGGAGTAGTCATAGCATTTTCTCTTTATTTTCCACAATACAAAATCCCCGTTTCCGCATCCATCCGCTCGAAAGGACTTCAATCTCAAGTCCTTCCTCGATAATAAACTCCATCTTACTGTGTTCCTTTGAGATTCGATACTCGGGGATTACTCCTCGTTTTATATTACTTGAACGATCGGTACACTGCCGTTTCGTGTCGCAGTCGAGCTACCGCCTATAGCGGTGTGTGAGATTTCCGCCATCAAGTTTTTGGCGCCGTTGCCGGGGAACACAGTCGTGTGAGTTTTCTGGAGAGGGAGAATCTGAGAGAGAAGCCCTTCCATTTGTTTATCGCATCTTTTATTTTATTTCTGTTCTCTTTATTCCATTTTCTTGTTTTATATTAGGTTGCTTTAGTAATTTTTGTTAGGTGTAGTATTTTGCACAATAGCATTTTTATTTTGAATCGTATTATCTTCACATTATGTGGGCACATCTTAATTTCCGTTGCCGTTGGTGTGGAGCTACCTCCCACTCTAGTGATGAATGCCCTACGGAGAATAGTAGGCATAATTCTTATAGCCCAGCATATGGAGCACCGACTTCGTCTGGTACTCCATATGGTGCGCGTAAGTCTTATGGCTACTCTGCTGAGCCTTTACCGTCGTACTTCTTTTCGGCTCCAGCTCCCGCTGTGCCAAAGAAGCCCGCAAGGCAGTGCCGGTTTTGTCAGAGCACTGATCATGTCCTGAAGGACTGTGCCGAGTATCTTCGCCAATTGGACGAAGACGACGAGCCGGATATCCGGATCGTCCCAACTCCTAACTCTGGCGGCACACCTTCAACATCCGGTTATGTGTCTTTGTCACCTTCACATCTTGAAGGGAATGGCATGGATACGGTCACTGGATGTGCGGCTGATCTATGCACTGACATTGCTGAGCCTATTCTCCCAGTGCATCCACCACCCCTTGTGGAGTCGATTCTTTGTGAGGAATCGGTGCTCGACTTTTATCCGAGCACTACTCCTCCCCCTGTTGTGCATACTATACTCGTCTCCGACGACATTGTTGATGATGTGTCGCAGGATGAGGTGGGTGATCTGAGTATTGTGCCTACTCCTACGGAGGAGGACAACTTTCTAGGTGAAGAGGAGTTTTCCTCAGCACCGGTGGAGGAAGTCCAAATCCTAAGCCTGGCCACCGTTGATCCCACCAATTCTTGTAGCATTGATGACAATGCAAACATTATTTTACTTACCCAACCTGATGGGAGTGAGACCGGGACCACTCCCCCGATTTTTGATTATTTATGTTCTTCATCTTGTTTATTTCTCGATCCCCCCTCTTCACCCGAGCCTGTGCAGGGTGAATCTTCACAGGTACTTCAGGAGGACTTGGAGCTTTGTGCTCCAGTCAATGACGAGTGTGTCCTTTTATGCGAGGAGGTTGATTCCTCCTCCATTAAGGAAGCCTCATTCGTTGCCTTCTCCCCCTACGGACCTGCTGTGGACGATACCTTGCTGTGCAAGGATAGTTTTGGTGAGATGAGTGAGGACCAGGCCTCCTCCTCTTCTTACTTCCTTTTCCCTCTACCTGTGATGGGCAGGTTTTATCTTTATTCGGGTAGAGGCGTGTCTGTTCTGTCGCCGTATCGGTACCCGCTACCGATGCGCATATTAGAACAGTTACCTGTGCATTTCCTTTTTCATAGGCCTATAAGCTAGAACTGTGCAAAACCTGAATAAGTCGTGCTGGGAGGACAATAACCCCAGTAGTTATCTTACTTTTCCTGCATTTTTATTTCTTCTAATCATGTTTAGTTAGCTGTAGTTTATTTTAGTTTGTCTTTTTCTTTTGTTTTTGCGGAGCTGACCCCTGCAGGTATCTTTTCTGGATGGCGGATGCTGCGGCTCATTTTAGCTTACACGCCAATCTTCTGGTGTGCTCATTTCTGAGCACTGGGTACTCTCTTTCCCTAGCCTTTGCTGATTTTCATGTCATTTATTATGCGGATTGTTTAGTTTAAGTCTGGGGGAGAGTAGTTCTGTTTACCCGCTCACGTGCACTATTGCACTGCATACCAGAAGATTTCATTTAAAATGTTTTGTTTATTTTCATTGCACACCACAGCACCCACTTGAGCGCGTACTTATCTGTTTGCTTGCTCTGTTGTGAATTTAATTCTCCTGCTTATTTGGGAAAGTCTAGGTGATGGCTTAGGATTATGTAGCAGAGTAAAATGTTGACTCCAGTAGTGCTCCTAGTCGAGTGCTCGGCTGTATAGGAATTTGTGTAGATTAAACTTCTCTTTATACTTATGGTTTTATATTTTTCTATTAGTGTAAATGTTGTTTACTCTACTCAAATGGTGAATCCGGTGGAATCAAACGGTAGCATAGGGATGTGTGTAAACGATCGCTAGACTCGTATTGCTTGAGTCGGGAGAAAGGAGAATCTTTCTCGGTGGCTAGAACTTGCCCCAAGCGATTCTTGAAGCATTGGCATAGGATAGTTCTAGTGCGTGAGAATGACGTAGGCCATTATTTTGGCCCGGTTGAGCTTTTCATTTCATGTCTATCATCTACCCTTGCTAGCCCCTTTGTGCCTACCCATTCCTCTTGATTCAGCCCCATTTTTATCACACCAAAAGCTTAAAAGCCTAACCTAGTCGCACACCCAAATCTGAGCTTTAAATTATAGTTATGTTTACATTTTGGGGGGTGTTGATGTGGTAATTTTTATAGTGGAAATTGTGGGTGTATTCATTGATATTTTTGCTGAAAAAGAAAAGAAAGAAAAAGAAGAATGAAGAAGAGAAAGAAAAGAAAGAAAGAAAAAAAGGGGATTGTTATGACAAAGTTGAATTGAAAATTTTGAAATTTTGGTATTGGGAGTGGGCGGTGCACACACCTATGTTGTAAAAGTCCAAGTCTGGGGGTGTGGTGCATTTGTTTATTATCGTCGTGCGCGTAGCTCTAGCTTGTGCTCATGTTGGGTTAGGTGTGCGTAGCCTCCAGGTTTATCTTTGTTTACCTCACCGTAACCCAAGCCCCATCTCTAGCCTAAAGTCCTACCGATTCACGCTATGAACTAATCTAGTGTCGTGGAGAGAATGTGACCGGGCGAGCCTATGGTCACCGACACCGATGGATTTCGGTGGAGTTTGTCCGGCATCCTGATCTTGAGCAATGCTCATCTCAGCGATTAGTTTACTTTCTCCGTATGCACGACCGAATGATTCACCGTTGTTCACCATTTTGAGTAGTTGTAATATGCTTTTACTCTTTTAGAAATATATAAACTGTTTGTGTATAATGAGAAATCTTCTCTACTATTTTTCTTATGCACGTGAGCATGCGACTTCGCATGGTGCTCTGTATTGTAATTTTAAGCCATCTACTTTTCTTTCCCCGTTCGCTTAGAATTTGTTTGCTCGGGACGCGCAAACAGGTAAGTCTGGGGGTGTGATGAGTCCCAATTATATACACATACATGGACTCATCTGGGCCGATTTTCTAGTCTATGCACTACATTTTTGGCATATTTTCGCTCATATTTGTTATTCCATGCTATGTGCACTTCTAGGCCCGTTTTGGTGTTTTTTCTTGTTTATCTTCGTTACTAGTTTTCATACAGTGTTAAGTGCCACCTTCAGTGGCTAGACTGGTGTTGTAGGCTGGAACAGGAGTCGTGCAGGTGTTCCCGGTACAATTCTGTACAGGAACACTGCGCACGATCACTAGCTCTATCGCGCACGACCACTGGTCGTGCGCCATTGATCGTGCGCACTTAACGCTCATTTTATGAGTTCTGTTTGGCTTATCGCACGACCATTGACGATAGTGCGCACGACCACTGGTCGTGCGCCACTGGTCGTGCGAACATTGTATTTTATAATTTTCTTCCCCTGCAGGCTCCGTCCAGGTAGGCGCACGATCACAGGATGATAGTGCGCACGACCACTGGTCGTGCGCCACTGATCGTGCGCACTGCTTAATCCAGCGCCTATAAATGCTCCTGCTCGCGAATTAGGTCGGATCCTCGCCGTTTTTCCGCCCGACTCCGCCGTTTCGCCCTTTTCCGCTGGTTCTCCGCTCCCTTAGGCCTCCTTCATCATCCAAGAGCTTCAAGGAGGAGATTCCACGCATCTTCATCGCCAAGCAAGGAGTTCTTCGCATCAGACGTGGCCGGATGGTAAAGCGCTGGAGAAGACGGGTCCATTGGGAGGTGTGACAGCCCTCCTCTACCCCGGACGCAGTTGGGACCGAGCTAGGACGTGGATTGACAACCCGACGATTCCTACCGTGAATCTACAACGAGACTCCGGATTCGGTCGTATCTCTTGCCTTTTTCTTCTACTTGTGTGGTTGTAGTTGTTTGTAATCTCTATATTTAGATGATGAATGCTATGAACTATGTGTATTATTGTCTATTTCATGTTTATGGAATTATTTAGTTCATATGTGTTAATGAAGTGCGCCCCCATCCATTTTCCACTCCTCCACCGTGCCCGGTGCCGCACTAGCAATTGCTAGTGGCGTGCTTGTCGAAGAGGTGCCGACGACCCTCATTCCGTTAGCCTACTCGCCCATCCGCCTACCGAAGCGTGGCATAGCGGCCCGTGTATTCCATCCCGCCTAACGAAGCAGCGCGCTCAAGGCCTGCATAGTTCGATCCGTTCGCCTACTCGTCCATCCGCCCTTGCGACGCAGCGCGCTCAAGGCCTGCCTAGTCTCCATCCCGCCAAGCGAAGCATTGCATAGCGGCATTGCATAGGAGTAGTCATAGCATTTTCTCTTTATTTTCCACAATACAAAATCCCCGTTTCCGCATTCATCCGCTCGAAAGGACTTCAATCTCAAGTCCTTCCTCGATAATAAACTCCACCTTACTGTGTTCCTTTGAGATTCGATACTCGGGGATTACTCCTCGTTTTATATTACTTGAACGATCGGTACACTGCCGTTTCGTGTCGCAGTCGAGCTACCGCCTATAGCGGTGTGTGAGATTTGCGCCATCAGTTTTTTGGATGGTTTAGATTTTTTTTAGGATTTTCTTATTACAGGAAAATGACTGATAAAGGATCCTCATCAAACTCAACAAGAGGCTTCACTAAAATGATGAGATTGAATAAGCTTAGAGCAGAGAGGAAGAAGCTTTTTATTTCTGTTAATGATGATGACAACATTATTCCGGGCCTGAGTCTAATAAATTGATGAGTTTAACAGGTTCTCTTGTGAGGATTTATGTTTCAATTACATGTGCTAGATGGAAGGAAGTTGATAAAGAAATTAAAGATCGAATATGTGAAGAAGTAAATGTACGTAATTTTGTTATTAGTGATTAGATAACTGTGTTTTTTTAGTTATTTATTAATAATATTGTCTATTATTTTGATATTTTCAGAATTATTTTGATAATGTTGATGGTATTCGTCATGAATTAATGAAAAGCATGGGTGAAAGTTGGAGGTCGTGGAAATCCAAACTTTATGTCACTTACGTAAAGGATGTTGATTTGGAGCATCGTTACAATGTTCCTGTCAAAGTATAATTTTATAGCTACTGAAGATTGGAAAGTTTTTGTCGACAATCGCACCACTCCAGAATCTATGGTTATGTGTTCTTAATAAACTCAATGTTTTATAGCATCTAGTAACTTTGTAAGCATTTTACTCTAAATATTAACAAATATTTATTTGTATAGGAGAAAAGTAAAGTTAATACAGAGAGAGCAAAAGCACAGAAGTCGTTTCATACTACTTCTAGAATGGGTTATTCTGGATTAGAAAAAAAGATGGTATTAGCATTTAGTTCTCTACTTCTCTCTCATATATTTTGTTTTAAAAATTGGTTTTCTCAATAATTTAAATGATAATTTATTTGTATTTTATTGTCAAGATTGAACAAGGTGCAAATGCACCAATTTCATGTGCGGAGCTATGGAAAGCCGGTCACAAAAGAAAGACTGGTGAATACATTAGTCAAGATGCAGCTGATTTGGCAGCTAAAATTGCATGTTTAAATTATCATTTCATCATTTGTAAATTTTCATTTCATCATTTGCATTAATATTTATTGATTTCACTTAGGATGAGGTCTCGAGCCAAGAGTCCCAGACTGCTGCAACAGTGTCACAGGGAAGAGATGACATACTTGCATCTGTTTTAGGCAAGGAATATTCGGGCAGAGTAAAAGCTGGTGGCAAGTTTTCCACCATTACAAGTTTTTTTCAAGAATGATAAGCGGAAGGAGAGAACAATAACTCGTATTGAAGATGTGAAATCTATTGTTCAAGAAAGATTGAGCCAGCAACAAGAGTTATGGAGGCAAGAACAACAACAAGAGCATCAAGCCTATGTGAGCCAACTCTACCAACAACAACAATAACATGAGCAGGCCTTTCAGAGCCAACTCTACCAACAACAACAACATGAGCAGACCTTTCAGAGCCAACTCAACCAACAACAACAAGCGCATCAAGCAGAGATGGCTAGCATGAAAAATCAAATTGATGAACGTATGCGCATGTTTGGTGCTAGAACTGAAACATCTCAAAACATGTGTTACGCGGACGCGCGTATTCTTATTGTATTTCTTATTGTTTTAGGATTTTGGCATGTGAGCCCCCCCCCCTCCGAGATCTTTTGATCATTTAGGTTTTGGGCTCTCATTTGAGAGAGGGATCATAGGAGGAACCAGCCTCCTTGATCTTGGCCGGAGTTCACTCCGGATTGTATCCGTGTTCTTGATTAATGCAATCTTGTCTCGTTCTTCTTTCCTAATCGTAACAAGTGGTCCGACCTGCCCTCTTCCGGCCGCGGTTTCCACCGCCCGAACACGATCTGGCGCCTCTTCCCCGATCCCGATCCCGTACCGCGACTGTTCCGCACTCAACATCCCGCGTCCGCGACGACCTCGCCGATCCAAATCCCGCGTCCTCTTCGGCTACAGCAGCCCTGCTGCCGATCCCGTTCCGCGCCGACCTCGCCGATCCAGATCCCGCGCCCTCTTCCGCTACAGCGGCCCTGCTGCCGATCCAGATCCGACCGCCCTTCACCGCGCAGCAGCCCTTCGTCGCACAACAATCGATCCAGCCCCCTTTTGGTTTCGCCGCACAGCAGCCCGTCGCCGACCTCCATTTCACGTTCCAGATCCGGCCGGCCTTCGCCGCACAGCAGCCCTGCTGCCGATCCAGCCCCCCCCCCCCCCCTCTTTGGTTTCTTGCGTGCATGCCACGCCGTTCCAGCCGTCTAATGGGCAACCCAGATCTCACGCCTTCTCACTCAACCACCGATCCCGCCATTCTTCGTCGCTTGGATGACCACGACAGTTCTATCGCGTCGCTGCAGGCCCTCATGTTACGCATGGATGCTAAGCTCGACTCCCTCCTGTCTGACCGCCCTACCACCTCCGCCACGTCGATGGCGGATCCGCCACCCCTCCTCGGGACTCCCCCAGAACTCTTCCATGCAACAGCCCCCCTACCCGGGGTGTGCTCACCGGGCCCTCGTTCCTTGGATGTCCCCTCTTTCAACGGCACCGATCCTATGGGATGGATTGCTCGGGCCGAACAGTTCTTCGAGATACAGCAGATCTCGGAGCCACAGAAGGTTAGCACGACCTTGATCGGCATGGAGGGCTCCGCCCTCCACTGGGTCCGCTGGCTCCGCCAATCCTCTCCCGGCCTCACCTGGACAGCTCTCACAGAGGCCCTCATTCAGCGGTTTGATCACCGTTACCCCGGCTCCATGATAGAACGCCTTTGCGGACTCCGTCAGACCGGCCCCATTGAGTCGTACGTTGATGCATTCATCGAGTTGGTCACCTATGTTCCTGGTCTCCCACCCGACCATTACTTGGCCTACTTCATGCACGGCTTACAACCCCACATCCGAGCCCGCCTCCGCACCCTGCAACCGTCAACTGTCCACCAATCCATGAACCTCTCCCCACTGGTGGAAGCCGAACTCATGGCAACGTCCGGGGACCCTACCTTCTCATCCCCTCCGTCCAACCCCCCATACCAACCATATTTTCCTCCCCCGTGTAAACCTCCACCACTACCACCTCCTCCTCCTCGACCATCCATTATGGGCCCACGCAACAACCGTCATATTCCCACTCTCCGTCTCTCCAACCAAGAGTACAATGACTTGCGGAACAAGGGTCTGTGCTACCGTTGCTAGCAACCTTACTCGCCTAATCATAACAATATGGCCATTAACAATATGGCCATTAACAATATGGCCATTAAAAATAGAGTCCATCAAACTATATTGTGATAACAATATGGCCATTAACATTCCAGACAATCTTGCTTAACACCACTGCACCAAACACATTGAAGTTGGCATGCATTTCATCAAAGAAAATATCGTGCGGAACAATTTATACATTGCGATGCGGAACGGAGACGCGAACCCGCAGCGGAGGACGAGTTTTGGGCCCGTTCGGGGCCGATTGGCCACCTACCATATATGGCATCTCCGGATCGATGATCCGACTCCGCAGATGCGTCCAGAATTTTCTTTACATGTTTGTTCATATATAACTTTTGTAATTTCAATCATTATTTAGTGTAATTGGGCACCTGACGGCTGACACTCTCTGTCAACCATAGTCGTTGATGTCAGGGTGCCCTAATGTTCTTTTATTATAAATAGGAGTAGGGGGGCTGCTATTTGGTTGATTGCATATTTTGGAGTAAAGAATCTCGAAATCCGACGATCCCTCCACAGTGCCGATTCTGTGAAACCCTAGGTGACGACACCTAGGTGGTTATCTTCCTCCCCAAGGTATCTCCTAACCCTAACCTTCAATTTCCCCTCTTTAAGCCCTAGATCCCCAACAAAATCCCTGAAATTTCAAGTAGCTGTCTTCCAAATACCTTCCCCGTGACCTGCAGGAAAAGTTGTCCCTGTTCCACCGTAAGCTACAAAATTCCCCTTCCAAACAGCAGTCGTCCAGCCTTAAACCCACGTCAAAACAGCAGGAGGTGGCTGTTTCACCCATACGCCTCTTGCTACAGCCCACACCCCTCCCATCTAATTACCTCCAAGCCACTCCCAAGCCAACCAATCAACTCACCGTTCAATCCCTCACCCCAATCCTTCATCTAACCATTCCCAGCATCATTTCCCCTCCACCAAACCCTTCTATCTCTTCTCAGCACCCACACATAAGCCCTATACCAAAGCATTCAATTTTCCCTCCCAGGAGACTCATGCTACAGCCCCCACTCCTTCACATATTTCCTCCCAGGATCTTTCGACCTTTCTACCAACAAACCCACGCCCAAGCCAAACAACCCAGCCATTGGACGCCAATCTCCCCGATCTACCCACCCACAGCCGGCTCCCGCTCCATACAGCCAGATCCAGTCCAACCAGCCCTTGTTTCCCTTCTGAATCATCTCCACTGCGCCATGCTTTACCGGATCTCCACATCTCGGGCAACCCATATGCTTTTGTGAGTTGTTATTTGTTGTATGGATCTTTGTTCTTATTATTAAAATATGGTGATGTGATTTCATGTTGGCTTGGATCTCTTGTTTCACAGTTGTTTGCTCTGGATTGTTAATATGATTTGCAGGATCAATTTGCCGCGCGCGCTCTTGCTTTGGCCCTCCACGCGGAGGAAAGAGTAAGCCTTGTTTTGCTTAACGAAATTATTTAGCTTTTGTTAAAATCATATGCGTGTGATTTAATTAATTATTGTTATGTCTTGAATTCTTCGTCGGATATTGCATGTGTTACATATAGTAGTTTAGGGTTGTCGAGTTGTTTCCCTGACACTTCACCTAGGGTTGCATGTTAGTCGCGCACTCATGTAGCCTACCCTACATCACATTGTTTGTTCCTTTTGACCGACGACTAGCTGATATTTTCACCAAAGGATTAAGTGTGAGCGCTTTTGGAAAGATCATTACCAAGTTAGGCATGACAAATATTATACACCCAACTTGAGGAGGTATGTCAGCATTTAGTACATTTTTCCGTGCATTTTCCTTTACTCATATTTGCACATGTAACTCTTCATTCCTATATATAAAAGAGTAACAGCCCTTGTATTTTCAAATTATTCAAGATACCAATACTTTTCAACATAATGATTAAAGTGTGCACTTACAGAATTGTAATCAACGTCAGCAATGGCTTCTTCGATCCAGAAGAAGGAGGATGTCGCCAACCGAGTCTTCTCTTGAGGTTAGTCAACTGTAATGAGGATGTCGAAAGCACTAGTACAAAGATTAGGGCTTGGCAACGGGATTAATCGATGCCCAATGAGCTTTATTGTGTTACATATAGTAATTTAGGGTTGTCGAGTTATTTCCCTAACACTTCACCTAGGGTTGCGTGTTAGTCGCGCACTCACGTAGCCTACCCTACATCACACTGTTTGTTCCTTTTGACTGACGACTAACTAATATTTTCACCAAAGGATTGAGTGTGAGCGCATTTGGAAAATCATTACCAAGTTAGGCATGAGAAATATTATACGCCCAACTTGAGGAGGTATGTCAGCATTTAGTACATTTTTTCGTGCATTTTCCTTTACTCATATTTGCCCATGTAACTCTTCACTCCTATATATAAAAGAGTAGTTGCCCTTGTATTTTCAAATTATTCAAGATACCAATACTTTCCAACATAATGATTAAAGTGTGCACTTACAGAGTTGTAGTCAACGTCAACAATGGCTTCTTCGATCCAGAGGAAGGAGGATGTCGTCAACCGAGTCTTCTCTTGAGGTTAGTCAACTGGAATGAGGATGTCGAAAGCACTAGTACAAAGATTAGGGCTTGGCACGGGATTAATCGAGATGCCCTATGAGCTTTATGAGATCAGATCTAGGATCTGATACCAAGTTATTATGGGTCAACTTATAGAATGTATGCCGCTTCGTCGAAGTGTAACAGGAGGTGGGATGACAGAGGAGGATATTGTAGAGCCAAAACCGCGACTGCCTAAGCAGGGTGCTGATAAAGAGAGAGTTATCATAATCTCATAAGGTAAGGGAAATAGACTTAATTCTTGGATGTCTTCATTCATGACCATAAGGGTGGTCTTTTAATTGAACTACAAAGGGTATAAGCGTACCTAAGTCAAAACACTTGGAGTTATAGAAAAAGAACATACGCTAGACTCGATACATAAAACACGATTATTAAAGATGTGATAAAACATTAAATAAAGACGCGACATGAGTACATGACATTAATAAAAATACTTAATTTATTACATACTATGGAGACTAGCCTATGCCCATAATAGAATCTTCGTCCACAGTGTCTCTAACAACAACATCTAAGTAATAGGGCTCTCCAGAGACCCCCTCAATAAGTATTCAACCTCCAATGCATTCGAATCATCACTTACCTTCTTGATACGAAGCCTGCTTGGAATCCAATGTCTATAGGCACTAACAGACTTTGGGATGAGACCTCTCCTCCTCTAAAAGATATCACTCATTACAGGCGCCAGGAGGTGAACTCATTTATCTCACCGTAACTAGACCTAACATTTCTTTCGTTTTTGGAAAGGTCAGTCAGTTTATGCAGGCTCTCAGAGAGTGTCATCTTGAAACTGCATTAAAAATATTAGAATATATCAAATAATCTCTTGAAAAAACTACTGTTTAAAAGAAACAATCATTTATATATTGAAGCATATTCAAATGCAGGTTATACTAATGATAAGGGAGATCAGAAGTTCACAAATGGATACTGCACGTATGTCGGAGAAAATCATGTTACTTGGTGAAGCAAGAAACAAGCAATGATGTACAAGTTAAGTGCAGAAGCTGAATACAGATGTATGTCTCAAACTACTTGTGAATTGAAGTGGTTTGGGACATTTCTGAAAGATTTTGGTGAAACTTACAACTATAATCCACCAATATTATATAATAATAAAGATGACATCTATATATCTAAAAATCTTACATTCCATGAAAGAACAACATATAGAAGTAGGATGAAGTTATCAATAGATAAATATGCACTCTGTTTGTAACTTTAAATAAAGAGTTAACAGAAAATTTCACCAAACAGCTTTCTTCAACTTTTTCTAATATTTATACCAAACTTGAGGGGGAGTCTGAAAGTCCATTTGTAAATAATCCAAAAGGGAGTTTATTGTATATTTTCATCTTTCTAGTATTTGGTCTCACATCTCCAAATAAAGATTCCTCATCCTCCTCCTCTACTTATATAAGGAGAAGAGTTCCTATATAAATTTTTATTTTTTTGAGAATAATAGTTTTTTGGAATTTCAAATTCTCAGTCTCCTCGCCGCTAACAAATCCTTGTCGTTGACGGCTTCCTTTGACCCATGGATTCCTGTAAGCAGCTTAGATCCTCCTATAAATTTTGAGTGGCGATTTTCTTCCAAATGAAAAGGGAATGGTGATGCAAAACCATGGATTCTTGCAAAGAACTTCAAAATTACCTTCCAATGTATGACCTGGACATGATAGCTTATACACTATTTATACTAAGATTTCTGCTGATTTCAATGGAAATTTTCTTCTGTCATCAGTTTTAGCGGAAGTTATTTTTATTTGATCGAATCTGAAAATTTTCGGATTCTGTGAGGTCAGATTTAGATGAAATTATAATATTATTTCAATGCGAGAGAAAAGGTGAATCACTTTATGTTTCCCCTCATTGTTTTTCCTGCATGTATTGGTTTCGGTATATACTTGCTCAATCCGATGAGGGCTTATGCCCTCAATTCTTGTTAGAGTTGTTGGGTTTTAAATTGATTTGTATTGGTAGATTGAAAATCTTTTGTGGTGATTAAACATATTATTTTGCACCGATAAAATACTGTGTAATTGCAGGAATATATATCTTATAATTTTATTCCTTATTTTTTTTATGGCCATTCGGATAACAATTCTAATATCCGAAACAGTACTAGAAATCTAAACAAGAACGAATCAAAACTGGAATCACCAACATAAGATAGTAAGAGAGGGGGAAGCAAAAAGCCTACTTTCTGAAGCAATCCAATATCTCATCCAGAAAGGAAGCATCCACATCCGCGAGTAAACTGAGGGCTTCCTCCGGCTCGTGCGTTCCAGGAGCAGTCCCAGTCCGATTGAGCTTCTGATCGGGAAGAGGCGGGCGATAGAGGAAGAGATCATACAGGAACCGCCCCTGGGGAGTGAGCAGCGCCGCGTATCTCGGCGGCGTGGATTGGAAGGGCGCATTAAATGTCGGGAAGTACGAGGATGGAGAGGAAGAAGAGGAGTTCGGCTCTCCGCCGGTGCTGCCGATATCGACGAGCGGGCGGACGTCGCCTGTGAGGAGGCCCTGCAGGAATTTGACGGTATCGGGGCCTCGGAATCGAATCACGGAGCGCGAAGCAAGGCGGCAGGCCAGGGTGCCGGCGTCGTCGAGGCGGCTTCCCGCCTGTTGAGAGAAGAACCTCGCCTGGTTGATGCGGACATTGGGGGCTCCGGTGAGAAATAGACGGCGGATATGAGAGGTGAAGCGGAGAAGAGTCATTTTTATTTCATCATTTTAAGCTCCGCGCTTCGATTCCTTATGAATACATTCGCTACTTCGTCCTGCAAAAAAAAACAACAATTGTTATCCGCAACCTAATTTTGACGTGTCGCGGTAACCCGAAAATTTTAGATATAAAAAAAATTATCGTTATAAAAAAATATAAAAAAAAATTATCGGCAACCCAAAAATTTAAACAGTCCTTTTAGATATTTTTTGACATCTTGATACTAGTGTTTTTGGTACATTATTTTCAGAATATAGCAATCTTCGTCAAATTTAACATTAAATTATGTATCTGCATTTGGTCGAACATTGTCAAATAAAATAAAAACATAAAAAGTAGTCAAAAACTTATCATTAGTTGCATATATTTAATCAATGTCCAGTCAAATTCATTCACCGCTATTTGTCCACAATAAAAAACACTACATATGAACTGCATAGACAATTAAAATCACTACATATTAAGAAAACTACAATTATGTCAATCATTCACTGCATATATTTAGTAACTATATTTAGTCAAAAACTTCTCCAGAGCAGTTATTTTCCACTTGGATTGAAGATGTTTCTTCATGCTATGCGACCACAATCATGCCAACAACCTCCACCATCCTACCAGGGGCAGATCCACATATGTGTGAGCGTGAGCAGCCGTCCACACTGAGTTTTAAAAACAGTATATTTCGATAAGTAAAAATTGGCTGTTTGTCAAGGTGAACTTGGTACTTATCGGATATATTATATCTTGAATAAATTTAGAAATATATTGTTTTTAGCTTAGTTGGTTGAGTGCATATATTTTGGCATTTTGGTCATGGGTTCAATTCCCACCAAGGGCTATTTTAAATTTTATTTTATAAATACAATTTTTTTGCAATACTGTTGTATAATTTTTTTAAAATATTAAGTGAGATACTACTATTCAAATAATTCATAAATAACAGTGAATTAAAAATTTTAATTAACATCAATATTCTTTATTCACACACCAATAAACATCAAATTAAACTCCAAAATAATTGATAGTAAAAGCACATCATTATTCGATCACGCACACCAATATTTGTTATTAAAACACCAATAAAAAACTCTAAAAACCTAATCTTTATAAATGCTCATCTCCTTTAAGTGTTCCAACCCGATTTGTTCTCACGCCCACTCGTACTCACACACATCAATACTTATTCTCGTTACTCATCTTCCTAATTAAATTTTATTTTAAAAGTTCAATTAATTTATATTGTAATAATTTAACAAAATTATTAAGTGAAAAATAATTTTAATATTAAAAAAAATCAAAATATAAAAAACAACTAATAAAAGATAAATTTGTAATTTTGGTTTAAAATAATTATTTGTAAAGATTAGAGGGTTATTGACTATGATAAAAAAGATAAGAGATGTTATATATACACTAATTTCTTTAGAATTGAAGAATATGTCTATGTCAAAGTGACTACCAACTTTCACTTCTACCTTTTCAAAGGTTTCTTCATTGTCATTATTGACATCTGGAGAAATATAAAAGGTAGGTATGAGAACCCTATATAACATGTTATATTGAAAGCAATTAGTAAATGATTTACTCTTAATAGTCATATGTAAAGACGAAATTGCACCATACTCCAACATTTTGATGTTATCACTTGAAAATTCCTTCATAGAGAAGTAACCTATCAATAGAGCAAAATAAGTAGAATAGTACCATTGAAGATTATTATTCAAACTCAAATATGTTATAACAAAATATGAATCGCATTATGCACAGTCTGCCATAAAAATGAATCTCATTCTTATACTATGCAGTTCTAACTATTAGACTTATAGCATATTTATATGTACACTAAATTATGAAGTAAAACATACAAGCATTTCTTTCATGAAAACTATAAACAGAGCATTACGCACACATACAAACACACTGTAACATTCCCTTTGCTTCTAGGCCCCTAGTGTGAATTAGGTCATGACAAGTGTCATGACATGTGATCTAGGGTAGGAATTTGACCATAGAAGCTTAGGTAACCAAGTGAAATCACCTAAACCACCCTTGACCTAACTAGATCAACCTAGCCTAAAATGAGTCAATTAGACCCAACTAGACCAAATTGGTCTCACTCATGCCCTCCTAAACACTAAGGGAGGCCATTAGGTCAGAAATATTACATTGGGCTCACCCAATTTCATGAAATTGACAAAAGTCAACTTTGGGTCAACTTAGCCCCCAATTAACCCTAAATTGGTCAATTAGCCCAATGTGGACCCCGCCATGACCCAATAAATATGACATGGTGTCATAGGACCCATGACCACCCAATTGGGTCAACCCCACCATTGGTTGACCAAGTCAACCATGAAAGTCGACCTTGGTCAAATTAGACATAAAATAGAAAATATGAAAATTTGATTAATTAAGGTCTACATGGACAGCCCACCTTATAGCCCATGATCATATTTACCACCCATGCCATCCAATTTCTGAAGGTGGTGACATGGCAAAGGAAATTTAAGGTTTCCCCAATTTTTGGGAGGAATTCAATGGTGCATTCATGGATTTAATGTCAATAAGCATCTAATTCCTCTTCCAAATGCATTGTACAACCCAGTGTTCGCCAAGGGGATGAAAAGGGAAACTGACTATAGGTGGGTCAAAGAGTGTTGGGATTTCTATACCCCTCGAAAGGGATGACATATCAAATATGCGCAGCGGAAATAATAAGAACAACCCAAAAGAAGCTAACGAATCTTGCGGTTTTCATGATTCAAGAGAATAAGCAAATCGAAATACAAAGTACCTTTGCGGGATTGAGTCAACACTCAACCAAGGTGCTCCAAAGAGAAATCCAAAGATCTGTCTTTGAGTTCTTCAAGAATCGAAATGGATCGATCCCTCTATAGAAGTCCACACAAGCAAAGGAGAACCATAGCTTCTTGTCGTGCAAGAACTAGGTCGGAGAAGGATGCTCCCAACGTCCCCACGGACTGCTAGATCCGATCCAGGGGAGGCGGCGACCGACGACGGCGACTAGCGGCGGCGGAAGGCGATCGGCGGACGGGAAGAACGAGATGCCCTCGCGCGGAACAGTTCCGATCGGCTTCTCGTTCAAAATCGCGAAAGGATTAAGTTATCGTAAACCTAGAATCGCAAGCCCTTTTATACTTAAACGCATAAATCAGGCTATCCGCAAACCAGAACATTTCTGTCCAGATTTACATTCGCCGAATTCGACTAATCACTATAACCGAATTCGACTCAGATTCGGCTAAACCATTTTGACGAATTCGTCTATATGCTATAGCCGATTCGACTATATAAATTCGGTTATATCATTTCATCGAAACCATTTCGTCGAACTGACATATTTCGGCTAAACCCTTTAGTCGAATCTGTTACAATTCGGTTAATCACATTAGCCGAATCGATATAGCCGAATTCCATTAGTCGAATCAACATAATTCGGTTAAACTCTTTAGCCGAATTTGACACAGTTTGGTTAAACCATTTACCCGAATTTGTCTAGCATAAATCCATTCGTTTAAACCCTTTAAACGATTTTCCTTTGAGACATTCTCAAGTTAATGTCAAGCAGTCACAGGATTGGTCCTCCACTCATATCCAATATGAGTAAGGCCAACACAATCCTTTCTCCAACTTCTCCAAACACTTTTATGTGCGACCCTATAGGCTCATATTGCGTTGGCAGTAAGACTAACTGTTGATTGCTTTGAGATCACCTCAGAAACTCCAACAGTCTCCGACTTGATCACAAAGTATCAACAAAAGTCTCACAAACAATGAGCGGCATCTAGCAATACATCATTGCTACCCAAGCAATAAGAGCTCATAACTCAACAAGCCTGTCATGACCAATGTATCAGTGTTGTCATGTCCCTTTGTCTTTTACATCCGGATAGAACTAGAGGCATGGACCGTGTCACCCTCATAATTGTTCAATCCCAATTTCCTGATCTAGAATAGACTGTCTGAAATTGGTGAGCTCAATATCATATATTGACTCAACCAAGCATGGCCATGCATTTCTCAGTCTCATTCCATCAAGGGGCCCATGGATGTAACTCATGTCATAAAGGAGGACAAATCCCATAACTGTCCACACACAAACACCCAAATGAATCGTAACATACCCAATAATCACCCTTATCATCAACCTTTCTCAAGGAAGACTTTAGATGGCATCAAAGTACACTCTTCCTCACTTGATGAATGTTGTGACCTCAGGTCAAAGAACTACAAACACCATTGTCAGATGAGAACTACTTGTGACACGTTCATATAACTATCCACAAAGTAGTCTCATGGGGGGTCTGTCCAGTACAATTTGTTCTTAACAAGTACCCATGTGATGACTTGATATCACAATATCATGACCTGTGAGAACCGGTCATCAGTCAACGCACATGCTGGTCTTATGGTCTCATCCTCGCCCTGAATTTCTAGGATGATACCTCGACCAGGGACCATTTAAGAATGAAGCTTCATTTAAGCATATATCCTCACATTCAAGTCACGTACTTGAATTCCTATGGAAACAAACACTCTAAGGGCATTTATTATGCTAATTAATCTTATCAGACAGATATAAATGACATAATAAAAGAACTTGCCATAAATATAAAATGAAATACATAGTACATTTTACAATTCATCCAATGAACAAACAACCAACAAATATGTAATCCACAAGGCTCCCACTAAAGAAAATCATTCAGGTATCTAATACCCATTGATCTAACATGACCATCATGCTTCTTTTGCGCAAGAGGCTTTGTCAGTGGATCCGCTATATTTTTTTCAGTCGGTACTGTGCATATGCTCACATCTCCTCGATCGACAATCTCTCGAATAAGATGGAAGCATCGAAGTATGTGCTTGGAGCGCTGATGAGATCTAGGTTCCTTAGCTTGTGCAATTGCACCGTTGTTGTCACAGTAGAGAACTACGGGATCAACAATGCTAGGAAATACATCAAGCTCGCTGATGAATTTCCTAATCCATACAGCCTCCTTCGCCGCATTCGCTGCAGCGATATACTCGGCCTCAGTCGTAGAATCAACAACTGTCTCTTGCTTGGAACTCTTCCAACTTACAACTCCTCCATTAAGGCAAAACACAAAACCTGGCTGTGACTTTGAGTCATCTCTGTCAGTCTGGAAGCTTGCACCCGTGTAACCCTTTACAACGAGCTCTTCCTCTCCACCAAACACCAAGAATGTATCCTTAGTCCTTCTCAAGTACTTTAGGATATTCTTGACAGCTATCCAGTGACCATCACCAGGATCAGACTGATACCTGCTAGTCATGCTTAAAGCATATGAGACATCGGGTCGAGTACATAACATTGCATACATGATTGATCCAATTGCCGAAGTATATGGAATCAACTTCATGCGGTCTTTATCTTCCAAAGATTTTGGACATTGGTCCTTATAGAGACTCACACCATGAGACATGGGTAAGAATCCCTTCTTGGATTCAAGCATGTTGAACCGTTTCAACACCTTGTCAATGCATGTACTCTGGGTCAAACCCAGCAACTTCTTCGATCTATCTCTATAGATCTTAATACCAAGTATATAAGTCGCTTCGCCCAAGTATTTCATAGAAAAGCACTTCCCTAGGTTGTTCTTAACAACTTGCAGGGTCGGAATGTCATTCCCGATCAACAGTATGTCATCTACATACAATATCAGGAAGACAATAATGCTCCTACTAATCTTCTTGTAAACACAAGGCTCATCTTCGTTCTTGATGAAACCAAACTCTTTGATTTTCTCATCAAAACGTAGATTCCAACTTCGAGAAGCCTGTTTCAATCCATAAATGGATCTATTTAACTTGCATATTTTAGTGGCTTCATCTGGAGATACAAAACCCTCGGGTTGTGTCATATACACTTCCTCAAGGAGGTTTCCATTAAGGAAAGCCGTTTTGACATCCATTTGCCAGATCTCGTAGTCATAATACGCAGCAATAGCAAGTAGAATTCTGATGGACTTGACCATGGCCACAGGGGAAAAGGTCTCATCATAGTCAATACCATAAATTTGCCTGAAACCTTTAGCCACCAGTCGGCCTTTGAATGTCTGTACATTCCCATCCATGTCGGTCATCTTCTTGAAGACCCACTTGCACCCTATGGGTCGTACCCCTTCAGGTGGTTCCACCAAGGTCCAAACTTGGTTTGTGTACATGGAGTCCATTTCAGATTTCATGGCCTCAAGCCACTTCTCGGAGTCAGGTCCATTCATAGCCTCTTGGTAGGTTGCAGGCTCATCATCATGATCCATAAGCAACACATTACCTATTTGAGTCATGAGAAATCCATATCTCTCAGGCTCAAATCTTGGTCTACCAGATCTACGTAGGACTTGTGTTTCTTGAGCAGGCTCTCCAGCTACAACTTCTTGTAGTCCTTGCTCAGGTTCTAGTTCCGGTTCGTTCATTGTTTGTGGCTCTTGAACTTCTTCAAGTTCTACCTTTGCAGTCTTTCTGGATAAGAACTCTTTCTCTAAAAAGACGTCAGTCCTTGTGACAAACACTTTGCCCTCAGACGGCAAGTAGAAGTAGTATCCTTTGATTTCCCTAGGATACCCAACGAGATAACATTTATCCGATTTGGGTTCCAGCTTGTCAGGCATTTGACATCGCACGTATGCCTCACAGCCCCAAATCTTGATGAACGACATACTAGGACGCTTCCCAGTCCATATCTCATATGGTGTCTTTAGAACTATTTTCGTTGGAACTCGATTTAGTGTGAAAGCAGCAGTCTCTAAAGCAAAACCCCAAAAGGAAATGGGCAAATCTGCATGACTCATCATTGATCGCACCAGGTCTAATAAGGTATGATTCCTCCTCTCAGAAACACCATTATGTTGAGGTGTTCCGGGCGGAGTGAGCTGTGATACAATACCACACTCTTTCAAATGATCACGAAACTCATGACTCAGATATTCGCCACCTCGATCAGATCGGAGTGCTTTTATCCTTTTTCTCAGTTGGTTCTCCACTTCATTTTTAAACACTTTGAACTTTTCAAAGGTCTCAGATTTGTTCTTCATAAGAAACACGTATCCGTATCTACTGAAATCATCAGTAAATGTAACGAAGTAGTAGAACCCACCTCTAGCCATAGAACTCATGGGTCCGCATACATCACTATGTATTATACCCAAGAGATCATTAGCCCTCTCATTACAACTAGTGAAAGGAGCTTTCGTCATCTTGCCCAACAAACATGACTCGCATCTCTCAAATGATTCATAATCAAATGAGTCCAGTAGTCCATCTTTATGGAGCTTGGATATGCGTTTCTCGTTTATATGGCCTAAACGACAATGCCAAAGGTACGTAGGATTCGAATCATTTGTTTTTAGTCTTTTAGTATTTTCTATGTTATAGATCGGATGGTCTAAGTTCAAAACATATAAACCATTAAACATTTGGGCAACGCCATAACAAACATCATTCTTATAAATAGAACAACAATTGTTCTTAATTACGAAAGAAAAACCAATCATGTCCAAACATGAAATAGAAATAATGTTTCTAGTTATGGCCGGAACATAATAACAATTATCTAGTTCTATTACAAGCCCTGTGGGCAAAGAAAGACGATACAATCCTACGGCAACGGCAGCAACTCTTGCTCCATTTCCAACGCGCAGGTCTACCTCTCCTTTACCCAGCATTCTTCTCCTTGTCAGTTCCTGCACATTTATACAAATGTGAGAACCACATCCGGTATCCAATACCCAGGATGAAGGAGCAGAAAGGTTTATTTCTATAACGAAAATACCTGAAGTGGAAGTCATACTTCCCTTCTTCTTCTGCAGATCTTCTAGATACTGAGGACAGTTCCTCCTCCAGTGCCCTGCCTTACCACAATGGTGGCACTTCCCTTCCTTAGCCAGACCTTTCCTTTTCAGTGCAGAAGACTTGGGATCAAGAGGAGACTTAGATCCAATCTTCGTCTTCTTAGATCCATTGGCCTTGCCCTTGCTCTTATGCACCATCAATATGGGGCTGGCAGGCTTGACCTTCTTCATGTTATTCTCGGCAGTTCTCAACATGCCAAGGAGCTCGGGCAGTGTATTTTCTATTTCATTCATGTTATAGATTAAGACGAACTGCTCATAACTGTCTGACAACGATTGCAGGATCAGATCCGTGGCCAACTCTTGGCCCATGGGAAAACCCAGTTTTTCAAGTTTCTCTATATACCCAATCATCTTGAGTACGTGAGTCCCTACTGAGTCTCGAGCTCCCATTTTGCACAGGAATAATGCCTTGGATATGTCAAACCTCTCTTGTCGGGCTTGCCCCTCGAACATTTTCTTGAGGTGCCTGATTATCTCATAACCACACATGCTCTCGTGTTGCTTCTAAAAATCAGAGGACATGGTAGCAAGCATGAGGCATTCCACATCCAAGGTATCATCCTGATACTTCTTGTAAGCATCTCTATCTGCTCTCGAAGCATTTCCGGTCGGCTCTGTGGGGGCTTCACCTTCCAAGACATAGAGCTTGCGCTCTTGCCTGAGAATAATTCTCAGGTTCCTGTACCAGTCGAGGAAGTTCGTCCCGTTGAGCTTGTCCTTCTCAAGAATAGCTCTCAGGGACAGGGTGGAGTGAGATCCACTTGCCATGGAAATTCTACAATGAATTTTGCAAAGTGAAATTTTAGTACTATATTTCAAAATACATTTTATATATTTTTTAATAAGGACTTTTATTAAAGAGCTCCCACTATTTTAATCAAATCAACAACCCTTGATATCGATTTAGAGAGTTTATGCGAGCTACTCTCTTAGTGGACAAGATCCGTATTTCACCAACACAATGAGTCCGCTTTGGCGTTCCTCTCATAATGCGGTTATTTAGGTAGACAACATTTGTCAATTGCATCTATTGGGAATATTGCCCTCAATATTACCTTGATTTGAAGAGGCATCACTCTCAATGCTAAGGACATATTGTATTTAACAAAGCTATACTTGTGTAGGATATATAGGCACTGGTGACTCAAAAGGAAGGGCCAAACATGGCCTTAGATAAGAAGAAATCATCTACAAGGAGATGAAGATCTGTCTCAGCATAACCACTGAGACGAAGGGTCAGAACCGCTGAGACGAGGAGCCGTCTCAGCGGATCCTCTGAGAAGGAGACTGGAGCAACCGCTGAGAAGGGGACTGGAGCTGCCGCTGAGACTGGATGTTGTCTCAGTCCAACCGCTGAGACTGAATGCTGTCTCAGTGATGCGCGTCGGCAAGTGCACCGGTCGCTGTCAAGTAATAATTGTGGAGAATAAATTCCCCGGATGTCGGTCTCTTGAGGAATGCAGGATGGGTGATCGAATCGCGCAGTGAATATTGTTACACAAGCGTTTCACAAACACAAAGAGGGGTTTTTGGTTGGTTTTCCTAATTTTAACAACAATAAAAAAGATGCGGGTCGAGAACACCGCTTCGCAACGTGAGGTGGATGCAACGGCCGCGATGCCGTGCTTCGTGAGGCGAATGAAGTGGACTCAGGCGCGAGAGAGTGGGGGTCGCAAACACCTCTTCACGACCGTCGTTAGCTCTTGCCAACACGGAGCAAACACCTTGCGTGCGTGTGTGTGAGTGAGTGCGCTTGAACGTGGTGAATCACAACCAACCCATGAATAAGAACACAGAAACATTCATTCTCATCAAGTAAATATCACAATATTCATTTAGTAAAAGATTCAAAGGGGTACAATCAAGGAAAGAGGAAGGAGATAACCGGTGGTGAAGACTAGCGGCCGTTCACGGCCGGAATGGTAGGTTGTCGGGCTACCTCCGGACTCGGGCGGACGATGCTTCCGGCGTAGAGGGCTGTCACAATCTCCCTACGTGCTCCGTCGTCTTCGACTCAAGGTCTCTTCTTCTTCTCACCGGGCGGAAAGCGAAAATGATTGCTTGGAGGCTTGCGGATGATGGAGAACGCTCACGGACGATGAAGGATGTCTAGGAATGGACCGAGGAAGCTTCCCCTTGCGTAGGAGATGAAGTAGGGGCGATCCAAGGGGGCGGTCGGCGGCGTACGGAACAGAAATCCCGCTCCCGGAATGAATCCTCTGCCCTAAAATCGCAACAGGCGCTTAAATAGGCGCTGGATTAAACACTGCGCACGATCATTGGCGCACGACCAGTGGTCGTGCGCACTGGAATCCTGCGATCGTGCGCACTGCCTGGACAGAACCTGCACGAGATGAAATCATAAAATAAAATGTTCGCACGACCAGTGGCGCACGACCATTGGTCGTGCGCACTAGCGTCGGTGGTCGTGCGCAATAGGTGAGACAGAACTCATAAAATTACTATTAAGTGCGCACGGACAGTGGCGCACGACCGGTGGTCGTGCGCACTGGAGTTGATGGTCGTGCGCACTGCACCAGACAGAACTCGTAAAAAGGGGTTAAGTGCGCACGATCAGTGGCGCACGACCGGTGGTCGTGCGCACTAGAACAAGTGATCGTGCGCAGTGTTCCTGTGCAGAATTGCACCGGAAACACTTGCACGCCTCCTATTCCAGCACAAACACAGATCTAGCCACCGAAAGTGGCACTTAACAACATATGAGTACTATGAAAGGAAATAAACACGAAAACACACCAAAGTGGGCCAAAATGTGCACCTAGCATGGGTTATCAATTATAAACTATAATAAGGCTAAAGTGCGTGATATTGACTAAATAATGGCCCGGATGAGTCCATGAAGGTGTATATAATCAGGACTCATCACACCCCCAGACTTAACTGTTTGCGCGTCCCGAGCAAACTAATCCGGCGGAAGTTGAAAAAAGATAATTAAAATAGCGAATTACGCAGGGGAGTACAGTGCGAAGTAACATACGCATGCGAGTAGGAATTCTAGTAGAAGAAGATTCTAGCTATGCTAACTAATTTACGTAAGTACTAAAGCGTAATCAAAGATTTAATTGTACTCAGTGGGTGAATTATGAAGAATTTGACGATCATGCCCGGTATGAAAGTGACGAGACGCTGAGGCGGGTGTTGCAAAAGATCGGGGCTTAGGAATAACTCCGCTGAAATCCATCAACGTCGTGAACCATACGCTTGCCCGGTCACACTCTCTCCACGGCGCTAGCAAACTCGCAAGTCAAATCAGTAGGACTTATAGGATTAAAACGGGGCTTAGGTTACGGAATGATATGCAAAGATAAACATGACGGCTACGCAACCCAAATGAGCCAACGACACACTGCACCTTACAAAACCAAACAACTATGCTCGTGTGACACACCCCCAGACTTATCATGAAAACCAGGTGTGCACACAGCCTACTTTACAAATACCAACAGATTTTTCTCTTTAGCTTGGGAGGATTATTTTCAGGATACTCTTTTTTTTTTCTTTTATATATTTTTCTTCTTTCAAGCAACCTCCAGTTGGTTCAAAATCAGCGGATAGACATTATTTTCTCTTCAAAACACAATGATACCACACACCACACAAGTTGGAAATTATGAGCACAGTTAAAACATTTTTTTGGTTGCGGGCGTAGGATAGGCTTCAGGCTTTGGTGGATGAGGAGGAGCTGAACATAAAAATGGTAGGCACAAATTTGGCTTGCAAAGGCGAATGAAAGGGGCATGGAATAACAAAGCTCAAACTAGCCAAATGGTGGCCTACATCATGCTTGACTCAACAAGTAGCTCTCACCCATGCTTCAAGAGTCGCTTGGGGCAAGTTCTTAGCCCACGAGAAAGATAAACCTTCCTCCCGACTCGAGCAACACACGTTTAGCGACCGCACACACACAACACCGGGTTATCATCAATTTCATTCGAATTCACCACTTGAGTACATTAAATCTAAATTTACGCAGAGATACTGCACATAAATTAAATGCATAAAGAAAATCTAATTCTACTCAGGTTCTACTATAGCATGCGAAGCGACTAGAACACTACATGAGTCGACACCGCGCTCCAAATAATAATTCCTGTGTCAATAGCCTATTTCACATTCCAACCAAACTAGTTTAAACGGAACAACACAAAAGAAAGCACGCACTCAAGTGGGTGAAGTGGTGTGTGAAGATGAACGATACTAAATAACTGAAATTAAAATACTTCTAGTATGCAACTGAGATGAGCATGTGCAGTGGGTGACAAAGAAACTGCTCTCCCCCAGACTTAATCAAAACCATACAACATAATGATATGACAGTGAAAATCAAAATTGAAAGCTAGGGAAGAAGTTACCCAATGCTCAGCACGTGAGCATACCAGAAGAATGGCGTTTAAAATCAAGACAATCCGCAGCATCCACCATCGAACACAAAACCTGCAAGCAAAACTCAAAACAACAAAAGCAAAAACAAAAACTGAACTAGGAAAGGTTAGATAAAAGGAAATATAAAAAAACGGAAATCTGGGTTGTCTCCCAGTAGCGCTTTCATTTAACGTCCTTAAGCTGGACCAAATACCTGTATTAGCATTGTTTATAAAGAGTGCAGGAATTAAGAAGACATACTCAAAAATAGTTCACTACAGCAATTAAAAACACGCATCAACTAAAAGCGCTCTTGTGGTGCGCATCTCCCGTAGCATGTAGGCGGGAGGTGAAGGCTTTAGGGCCAGCACTGGTATTACCCAATGCTCCCCTAACCTCCGCCATCTTGCTACGAAGAGCGGCAGCACGAGCGTCACGCAGAAGTTTTTCTTTTTTCAGTTTGGTGACGGTTGGAGATTGCCACCGTTGTGAACTCTCAGATTTTTCCTCCTTAGAATCAGGTGGCGTCACTTCCGGTGTCACTGTGACCACCGGATCGGCCCAATAGACGGAACGCTTAAACAGTTTATTACACGATTCATCACAAGAAGAAAAATAATCAGCATTCTTGACTAAATCCACATCATCATTTCCCGGACAGCCGTCATCCTCCTTCTCGGCGTCGAATTCTTTCCGAAAGTCAATCACTTCCTCCTCATCAGATTTGAGCTCCTCCATTTCCCCTTCACCTGTTTCTTGGAAATGCGTCTTCCCTGCACAACTCAGAAGTTCATCAGAAATAACAAGAGGGGGAGGAGTGGATGTGTCGGCTCTAGCTTCGAGATGAATGGGCTGCAGCGCCGTGTTAGGTAAGATGACACACCCCGTGGCAAAGTCAAGGGTGGCGCCGCTCTCTTTCAAGAACGGCACCCCCAAGATAGGGATGGATTGATTTTCCCGGGGGCCCAACACCTGAAAGTCCGCGACCACAGTTGTCCCCTCAACTATTACTTCCACGTTTCTCACCTCTCCCTCGGATTGAATAATGGTGCCGTTAGCGAGAATCAGCGATTTCTTTTCCTCTGTGTTAATCTCCAATTGAAGTTTCGCAACATCTTGCAGCGCAATAACATTGCGAGAGGAACCGGAATCGCATAGAGCCTTTGTTTCAACCTGATTGATGGAACACGAGATTATCAGCTCACTCGGATTGGCATCCACCACATCCCCCAGACTTTTCCCTTGATCAATGGGATTCTTTTCCGTATTACTGGGAAGGGACCCCTGCGAACGCTCAGTTAGCGCTTGGGCCAATTGGCCCAAATGCGTCTCCAAGTTTCGCATAGATGCAGTTTGGTTTGCCATATTCGAGTTAGCTACAAGCATGAATTTTTCCATCATTTCTTCTAAATTACTCTTCTTTTGAGTAGGGGGTGCTTGGTTGTAATCCGGGTGCGGCGGCCTCGGTTGGCTCCCGGAGGCGTAAGCATCATTTTGATGCTGCCCCGGTGACCATCGTTGGCCGGGCGTGTTGGGATTCCACGAGAAGTTCGGATGACTTCTCGCTCCCGGATTATAAGTGTTATTATACGGCGCCCCCTTGGACTGATTTCCAACATAATTCACAGATTCATTTAAAGATAAGTGCGCGAAATCACCTACCACTTGGTTCCCCGAGCATTCGTAAGCATGGTGGCCTCCACCTCCACATCCTTCACAAGTAATGATGGCAGCAGATGGAGACGGAGAAGGAAGAGAATCAACCATGAAGAGTCCTCGGCTGCTTCTTGGAGCGTTTCTCCCTGCAGTCCAGAAGGTACTGTGGGAGGCAGTGTCACGCAAAATCCGCAGGGCATCTTCAGGGGTGTGGTTCATCAAGGTGCCACCGGCCGCAGCATCGATCATTGCCCTATAATTGGGCTCGATCGCGAAGTAGAACAATTCAACCACGTTCCATGGCTGGAGCTCGTGGCCAGGGCAACGGCGAAGGAGTTCATTGAGGCGCTCCCAAGCTTCCGCAAGAGTCTCTTGATCCAACTGCCGAAATGTGGCGATTTCACGCCGCAAGCTTACAATCTTATCCACCGGGTGGAATTTAGCCAGGAATTTGGATGCAAGGGCATCCCATGTTGCAGCAGTCCCGGGCGGGATGGAATGAAGCCATACTTTTGCTTTATCACGGAGGGAGAAGGGGAACAGTCTCAGTTTGACTGTGTCATCAGCAATGCCCGCATAGCGGAAAGTTCCGCAAATATCAGAGAATTCTGCCAGATGCAGATGCGGGTCTTCGCTAGCCATCCCCGAAAACTGAGCATGGTTTCGGATAATGTTTAAGATCGCCGGCTTTATCTCAAACTGATTGTTCATGATATTGGGCCCAAAGCCCGGATACACGCTTCCAGCAGTGGGGGTGGTATAATCTCTCATAGTACGAGGCCGAGGTCTCTCCGCCTCCTGTTCATCAGTGGCCGGATTTTGCCCCTCATCGTGCACTCGCGCATCAGCATCATTCGGGTTCACATGATCACCCATGGCTGCTTGCAGAGCCGCAGCACGCCTTCGCGCGCGAGCGGTTCGTTCGATTTCTGGGTCAAAAGGTGCAAGTTCACCTGCAATCTGCCTCTGCATGCACTGTCAACAACAAGAAGAAAACGAAAAGATCAAAAACAACTGCTCGTGTAACGAGAGTCACGACACAAGACGATACACGCCTGCGTTCCCCGGCAACGGCGCCAAAAACTTGATGCGCGTCGGCAAGTGCACCGGTCGCTGTCAAGTAATAATTGTGGAGAATAAATTCCCCGGATGTCGGTCTCTTGAGGAATGCAGGATGGGTGATCGAATCGCACAGTGAATATTGTTACACAAGCGTTTCACAAACACAAAGAGGGGTTTTTGGTTGGTTTTCCTAATTTTAACAACAATAAAAGAGATGCGGGTCGAGAACACCGCTTCGCAACGTGAGGTGGATGCAACGGCCGCGATGCCGTGCTTCGTGAGGCGAATGAAGTGGACTCAGGCGCGAGAGAGTGGGGGTCGCAAACACCTCTTCACGACCGTCGTTAGCTCTTGCCAACACGGAGCAAACACCTTGCGTGCGTGTGTGTGAGTGAGTGCGCTTGAACGTGGTGAATCACAACCAACCCATGAATAAGAACACAGAAACATTCATTCTCATCAAGTAAATATCACAATATTCATTTAGTAAAAGATTCAAAGGGGTACAATCAAGGAAAGAGGAAGGAGATAACCGGTGGTGAAGACTAGCGGCCGTTCACGGCCGGAATGGTAGGTTGTCGGGCTACCTCCGGACTCGGGCGGACGATGCTTCCGGCGTAGAGGGCTGTCACAATCTCCCTACGTGCTCCGTCGTCTTCGACTCAAGGTCTCTTCTTCTTCTCACCGGGCGGAAAGCGAAAATGATTGCTTGGAGGCTTGCGGATGATGGAGAACGCTCACGGACGATGAAGGATGTCTAGGAATGGACCGAGGAAGCTTCCCCTTGCGTAGGAGATGAAGTAGGGGCGATCCAAGGGGGCGGTCGGCGGCGTACGGAACAGAAATCCCGCTCCCGGAATGAATCCTCTGCCCTAAAATCGCAACAGGCGCTTAAATAGGCGCTGGATTAAACACTGCGCACGATCATTGGCGCACGACCAGTGGTCGTGCGCACTGGAATCCTGCGATCGTGCGCACTGCCTGGACAGAACCTGCACGAGATGAAATCATAAAATAAAATGTTCGCACGACCAGTGGCGCACGACCATTGGTCGTGCGCACTAGCGTCGGTGGTCGTGCGCAATAGGTGAGACAGAACTCATAAAATTACTATTAAGTGCGCACGGACAGTGGCGCACGACCGGTGGTCGTGCGCACTGGAGTTGATGGTCGTGCGCACTGCACCAGACAGAACTCGTAAAAAGGGGTTAAGTGCGCACGATCAGTGGCGCACGACCGGTGGTCGTGCGCACTAGAACAAGTGATCGTGCGCAGTGTTCCTGTGCAGAATTGCACCGGAAACACTTGCACGCCTCCTATTCCAGCACAAACACAGATCTAGCCACCGAAAGTGGCACTTAACAACATATGAGTACTATGAAAGGAAATAAACACGAAAACACACCAAAGTGGGCCAAAATGTGCACCTAGCATGGGTTATCAATTATAAACTATAATAAGGCTAAAGTGCGTGATATTGACTAAATAATGGCCCGGATGAGTCCATGAAGGTGTATATAATCAGGACTCATCACTCAGCCCAACCGCTGAGACAGATCCAAATGTGCTGACGGGATCTGCTTTTGGTGCAAACGACAATTGAGAGGGAAAAATAACTCCAATCTGCCCCATACTGTGTCAGGAGGATCGATATAGCCGTTGAAGCCTTCTGGAGGTATAAAATAAGATGCTAGGGCACAACAACAAGCACTGTTCTATTGAAAAGCTTTTGCTGCACACCGCAATCGAGCATTCACGTTTCAGCCAGTTGAAGTTGTTCTCTGAAGCTGAAGTTAATCTTCTAAGGGAGATTAGTTAGCTCTTCCTGTACAAACTCAAGAAGGGCAGGTTGATCTTCTGCTTTGCTGAAGGAAAAGATCAAGGTGATACAAATCTGAAGCTGCTGTTCTCAGATCTGAAGAAAGGATTCAGAAGATCTAAGAGTAAACCTTTTGTCTTATGTATTTAGTTCAAACTCTATTATATCTTTGTAAGGCATTGTTGCCTGAGTGAAAGGCTGTTGAGCCTGTGTGTAAAGATGTGTTGACAGCTTGAGTTGTAGGACTTCTTGATAGGTCTGAGGTAGGAAATCTGTGTGATTTCTGAGTTATAGGAGTTACATAACTCTGAGGTGTGGGGCTGCTGAGCCTGAGGTGTAGGGCTGCTGAGCCTGAGGTGTAGGGCTGCTGAGCCTGAGTGTAGGGCTGCTGTGCCTGAGGTAGGATCACTCTTGATCTGAGAAGTTCTGAGGAACTTGTGGTGTAAGCTCAAGGAGCCTAGATTGGAGTTTGTGGCCTTATCTAACTCACTGTTAGAAAGGTGAAGGGGGAAAGAGGACTACTCAAGACACTCTGTCTTGAGGAACCGCTATACATCCTTGTGTGCTTTCTGTGATTGTGTTTTCTGCAGCTAGAAACATTAGGTTTAAACAAAGAAAATAAGTAGAACTTATTCACCCCCCCTCTGGGTATTATTGACTACACCTATATAAACTATCAAGTGGTATCAGAGCTAGGTTGATCAAAAAGACTTAACAGTCTGATCAGATCCTATACAGGAGTAGTCAAATCTGAAATCCAATGACCAACAGTGGAATGAAGAAGGAGTTTGGTCAATGAAGCTGCCCATATGCTCCAAAGAAAACTTTGGGATATGGAATCAAAGGGTAAGGCAATTCATGGAGGCCTCAGACCCAAGGATCTTTTTGACTGTCAAAAATGGTCCTTATACCTTTGAGAAAGTCTCCACTATTGACCCTACTAGAAAAGTACTTAAGGTATTTTCTGAGCTGACCAATGATGAGATAGCATTGTACACTATGGACAAGAGAGCCCAAAACATAATAGTGAATGCCATTGATGACACTACTTTTCAAAACTTGGTCCACTGCCAAACTGCCAAGGAAATGTGGGACACATTGGTTGTTTATATGGAGGGAACAACTGAAGTGAGGGATAATAGAAAGTCACTCCTCAATCAAGAGTATGAAGCCTTCAGACAGCTGAGCCAGGAGAATATCTCCATATGCTATGAAAGGTTCTTTAGGATTGTAAATGAACTAAGAACCTATGGAAGGGTGTTCACAGATTATGAACTCAATGACAAGTTCCTTAGATCTCTAACTAGAGAATGGGACACTAAAATCTGTACAATCAGGGAAGGGGCAAGACTTGGAGAAACCCCCACCCATACATTGTTTGGGAAACTGCTCTCATATGAGATGCAGCTTTTTGCAAGAAAGGAGGAGGACTCTTCCTCCAGGGCTCACACAAGGGAGAGATCTGTTGCTCTCAAAGCTGAAAGCTCTAAGAGGAACAAGGTTAGAGTGCAGTCACCTCCAAGAAAGGCTGCTGAATCTGAGAAATCTGAGAGCAGCAAATCAAACAGCTCCTCTTCTGATGAGGAATTTGCTGCCTTCACAAGGCAGTTCAAGAAGATGATCAAGAGGAAACAATGGAAGAACAAACCTTCCTTCTCTTCTCATCCCAAGAAGGATCATTACAGATCTGAGAGGCAACATCCCAAAGGGGACAGGTATGACTCTAAATCTAGTAAACATGTTTCAACTAACATAATTTGCTATTGCTGTAGTAAGCCTGGACATGTCATTGCTGACTGTCCAGTCAAGAGAAAGGAAAGAGGTGACAAGAAACCTCATCACCAAAAGGAGAGGAAGGGAGAAAAATCCTTCCTAGCTAAGAAAGGCAAAAGATGGAGTGAATCTGAATTTTCATCTTCAGATTCAGATGGTGAGGAGGAAGCCTACTTGGGGCTGTTTGCTGATCAGGAGGAAGAAGACTATCCTACTACCAGGATAGGAATAAGGGCCCCTCTATCACATTCAGATAGTGATGAAGAGGAGGATGAGGTCACCCTTGATGACCATGGGTTGATGGCTATAACTGAAGATGAGGACAACCACAACAATTCAGAACATGAGCAGGTATTGATACACTGCATTTCTTCTTCTTCTGATTATGAAACAGGTCCAGAATCTGAATCTCCTCCATCTAAAGTTGGCAGTGAATCAGATTCTGAGGAGGATGTCAATCAATTGATTGATAAGTATGGTGCACTCCTGGAAGCTCTGAAAAAGAGCAAAATGCTAGCCAAGAGGCAAGCTCAAAAAATTGCTTCCCTAAGGCAATCAAAATCTGAGTGCGTTGAGCATGCTACCCAGCTAGCTCTAATGAGCAAGGAGATTGGCAAGCTAAGGGGAATGTCAATCGTCCATGTGGGCACCATAAGCCACAAGAACAAGATCATTAAGGATCTTGAAGAAAAGCTCCTCAAGGAGAGGATGCTAGTGGCTAAGTTCTCCAAGCCCAAGACAGTGCTGCCTATTATTGACACCTTCAACTCCCATGACATGAGAGGTGTTGGTTTCAACAAGGAGGCAGATACTAGCAACACTAAGGGAAAGGTCAAGGACTCAAAAGAATCTAAGACCTCCTTTGTGAAGGTCTTGATGCCCTCAAACAAGTATGACCAAGAAAGTGTTCATGGTCACTTATTAAATAGAAGATCCAATAACTTGAGCAAGAATGCTCACAGCTATGGATATAGAAAGGAGTTAGGCTTGAATGCCTTCAAGGCTCTGCATGAGGAAATTCAAATGGCCCATCATGGACCTTTTGTTTTTGGAACCTCAGCCCCTTCACTCAAGATAACCAAGGCTGTCAATTCTAAACATTGTTCAGCAAAGTCCATGGCTGTTGACTGTCCTGTAACCAAGCCAAAAAGCCCAGTTTCTGCTGCCATCCACACATGTTTAGCTACCAAGCTAAAAGGTGCTGACGTCAAACAAAAACAGTCTGCCTTGACTGATTATAGGAAGGTAAAAAGCCATGCCTTTACTGATAAGAAAAAGAAAACAGCAGTTGTATCCTCTACTGAACAAAAATAGGAAGCTTCATCTTCTAGGACTGTTCAGAAGAGGAGATATAATATATATGAGTGTTGGTGTTGTGGAAAAGTAGGACACTTTGCAATTGATTGTTGGCACAACCCCAATGTGCCAAAGGCAAGGATAGAACCTCAAGCCAAACCAGCCCTTTCTAGGAATATTTCCTATGGTGTTAACATGAACCTAGGACCCAAAATCAGTTGGGATCCTAAGGTACATTAAACTCTATGTTGCAGGTTAGTTCAAGTACCAGTCTCAATCAAATATGGTACTTGGACAGTGGGTGCTCAAGGCACATGACAGGAACTAAGGATCTTCTAAAGGATTACCATCCAGTGAAGAATGGACCCAAAGTTATCTTTGGTGGATCTGAAAAGGGAGTCACCAAAGGATATGGTATGATTTCAAATGGCATAGTTTCAATCACAAGGGTAGCTTATGTTGAAGGGTTGCAACACAACCTTGTAAGCATAAGCCAACTATGTGACTTAGGCTATGTCATTGAATTCCACAATGACAAGTGCTTGATCAAAAAGTCTAATGACTTGGAGACCATTCTCTCAGGCACTAGGAGTGGAAATGTTTATTGCTTAGACTTCATTTGCAATTATTATATCACTTCTGTGTGTCTTGTAGCTAATGAAAGTGAGTCACTTTGTGTCCAATGGCACAGGAGACTTGCCCACATTAACTATAAGACAATGTATAGATTATTTTCTAAAAACCTTGTTAGAAATAGTCCTAAACTAAAATGTGTTAAAAGTGGTCCCTGTCATGCTTGCCAAATGGGTAAGCAAACTAGGACCACCTTTAAAAGTATTGGCTCCAAGGATACTGAAAGGTGTTTATACCTATTGCACATGGACTTGTTTGGTCCTTTGCTAATTCAGAGCCTAGGTGGGAAGTTGTATACCTTGGTAATTGTAGATGATCATTCAAAGTATACATGGGTATTCTTCCTTAAGAAGAAGTCAGATACCTTACATGTCTTTATAAATTATGTCAAGGCTATTCAGAATGATCTACTATGTACTGTGGTCAGGACAAGAACTGACCATGGCACAGAATTTCAATCTGAAGCCATGACAAAATTTTGTCAAGAATTTGGTATCACCCAAGAGTTGTCCTCCCCAAGGACTCCACAACAATATGGTGTGGCTGAGAGGAGGAATAGGACCTTGATAGAAGCTGGGAGAAAATTGCTTAGTGACTCCTCACTCCCAGAATACTTCTGGGCTGAGGCAGTCAATACAGCCTGTTATGTTCTCAATAGAGCCTCCATCAATAAGGTCCTTGGGAAAACCCATTATGAGATTCTGAAAGGCAAACAACCTACAATTTCTTACTTTAGAATCTTTGGTTGCAAATGCTACATTCTAAATAATGGAAAATCTCAATTAACAAAGTTTGCAGAAAAATGCAATGTGGGGGTTCTTGTTGGGTATAACTCACACAGTAGAGCTTATAATAAGAAAACCCATGTTGTAGAAGAATCTATGCATGTTGTGTTTGATGAGACCAGCCTTCTCTACAAAGAATGGTCTAGTTCTTCTATTTTGATAGGAAATGAAGAAGGGATGCATGAGCTGACTGTCCAAGACAGGCCCAGCAGAAGCAAAACACAAATAGCTGCTTCAATTCCTGAAGAAGAAGAGATACAAGAGGGTGAAGTCACAACTGAACCAGTGGAACAGCCACAGCCTCCAGAGGACCCTCTTCCAGCTGCTGCAAGGCACCTGAGAGATCATCCAAGGGATCTAATAATTGGAGATCATACCCAAGGTATATTGACAAGAAGCAGAGCTCATAATGAAGCACTATTCTTGAGCTTCCTTTCTCAAATGGAGCCCAAGAAGTTTGAAGAGGCCAATCAAGACACCTTCTGGATTGAAGCCATGCAAGAAGAGCTCCTACAATTCAAGAGATGCAAAGTTTGGAAGCTGGTGCCAAGACCTCAGGGACACAATGTGATTGGCACCAAATGGGTATACAGGAACAAGCTTGATGAGAATGGTACAATCATCAAGAACAAGGCCAGATTAGTAGCCAAAGGATACAGGCAAGAGGAAGGTATAGACTTTGATCAAACCTTTGCACCACTTGCAAGGTTGGAAGCAATTAGGCAATTTCTTGCCTATGCTGCCCACGAGGGGTTCAAAGTTTACCAGATGGATGTCAAATCAACCTTCCTCAATGGAGACTTGAAGGAAGAGGTATATGTTGAACAGCCTTCAGGTTTTGTGCATCCAACCCTAACTTCTCATGTTTATCTTCTTAGGAAAGCATTATATGGTCTCAAGCAAGCTCCAAGAGCTTGGTATGAGACTTTGTCCAACTTTCTCCTCAAGAACAAGTTCATGAGGGGAAAGATTGATAGCACATTGTTTCTTAGGGAAACAAGGGGCAAGTGTCTCTTAGTCCAAATTTATGTTGATGACATAATCTTTGGGTCTACCGATGACAACCTCTGCAAGAGATTTGCCAATCTAATGCAGGGGGGTTTGAAATGAGCAGTATGGGTGAGCTCAAATATTTCCTTGGGCTCCAAGTGAAACAATCTGATGATGGAATTTTCATCTCCCAGACCAAGTACACTAAGGAGCTCATCAAGAAATTTGTGATGGAATCAGCCTCCACCATGAGAACACCCATGGGGTCTAATGTATCATTAGACAAGGATGAAAAGGGAAAGGCCTTTGATGAGTCCATGTACAGATGCATCATTGGATCCCTATTGTACTTGACTGCTAGTAGGCCAGACATTATGTATTCTACATGTGTTTGTGCTAGGTATCAAGCCTGTCCTAAGGAATCTCACTACACCTCTGTGAAGAGGATTTTGAGATACCTTAAGGGCAGCTTGCATCTTGACCTATGGTACCCTAAGAACAATGACTTTGAACTAACAGGCTTTTCAGATGCAGATTTTGCAGGTTGTAAAGAAGACAGGAAGAGTACAAGTGGTACTTGTCAATTCCTAGGGAGAAGATTGATATCTTGGAGCAGCAAGAAACAAACCAGTGTGGCAATATCCACAGCTGAGTCTGAATACATTGCTGCAGGTAGCTGTTGTGCACAACTCCTTTGGACACAACATCAGTTGGAGGATTACAACCTCAAGGTAAGGGAATCTCATTTATATTGTGATTCATCCAGTGCAATCTCTATTGCTAAAAATCCTGTCTCTCATAGCAAGACTAAGCATATAGAGATTAGATATCATTTTATTAGAGAACATGTAGAATGTAAAGATATCTGTCTTGAATTTGTCCCCACTGACAAACAAGTAGCTGATATCTTTACAAAGCCACTGGATGAATCTAAATTCAATACCTTAAAAATTGATCTTGGCATGCTTAGTATGGAATAGTCCTAAATGTATGAGTAGTAGCTGTCACTATTGTTGATTCTGAATTGTGAATTATAAAACTTTACATTATTATACATTACAACTTAGTGACATGACTAGGACATTTCTTCAGCCAAAATATCTACATTAGGTCTAAACCCTATGATCAGCTAAAATGCAGAAGTATGTTCAGCTGAAACAGCTGAGAAAAATCCCAGCTGAGCCGCTGAGATGAGCAAACTGTCCCAGCGGTTGACAGTTCACTGTCCCAGCGGAACCGCTGAGACGAGCAAACTGTCCCAGCGGTTGACAGTTCATTGTCCCAGTGGACTAGGTCTCCGTCTCAGCTGAATCACTGAGACGGGGTATGTTCAATATGAAATCTGATAATTAACCCAAAACTCCTTAACACAATAAGGTAATTAAGTCTACAAGCCTAGGGTTAATAAAAATGAAACTGAAATTCGATAAATAGATACAATGTAACTTAACACACACCACAAAGCAAAACCCTTAGCCGCCGAGACGATTCATCTACTCTCCCGTCTCAGCGCCTCGATTTTCTTCTTCCATGGCGCCAAAAAGCTCAAAAGATCTCCTGGAGGGCTATGAAATCGTCAGAGATGGATTCTCTCATGCCTCAGAAGAAATAAGACACGTGATTCATCTAATGGAAGCTCAAGGTCTGGAGCATATGCTGTCTGAACCCTGCTGCATTCTCAGAACTAAAGTTCTGGAATGGTTCAACCATGTCAAATTATCTCCCTCCAAAACCATCCTAAAGTTCAAGATTGGAAATGAGAAGATAAAGATTACAGCTAAAAGGTTGGAGAAGGGACTGAAATTAACCCCCTGCAGTAAAACTGAAGAGGAGGAGATATCTGAAAAGGATAAGCAGACTGCCCTAAAGTGGACAGGATACAGTGATACTAAAACCAGTTGTCTAAGGAGGAAGTTCTTCAATCAACAGGGGAAGTTGTTGTCTGATATAGTGGGCAAAGCTATCCTATGCAAGCCAGGTTCACATGATACTATCTCACGGTTCATGTTTGAACTAATGACTAGGATAATTCTGTCCAAGAAAACCTCATGGGGAGAAGTTATTTTTCAAAGAATAAAGGAATCTCTACAAGCCCCCAATATGGGAAGAATACTAACTCTGTACCTACAGAATAGTCATTCAGAGACCTTTGCAAACTCCAAGGGGTCAAATCTCCATTATCTCAAAAGAATGGACATTAAGACTCTGGATAGATTCTCCAGAGTGCTCCCTATGAGCCAACCATCTGTGGCCAAGGAAAAGAAGAAAGAATCATCCCAGCAGAAATCAGATTCATCCTCAAAGTCATATGGGTCTGACAATGAGGACATTCATGGGTCTAACCTTAGATCTGACAGCAACCCAATGAACCTAGATAATGAAGATGTCCCCAGGACAAGAAGAGATGAGGAGCCCCAAGGAAGAGTTCAGCCCAATCCTGAGCCAACTCAGATGAATGCTGATCCAGCTGTTCCTCAAGCTGAAGATAAATTTCCCAATTCACCTATCCCTGGTAAATTAGGATTTCAGTTAGGCCTCTCTTTTCAATCGATAGTATAGTCTAGGTGTCTAACTCATCAATCATTTTTCAGGTGACCTTAGACAAAATTCTCCTCCTATGGATGCCCCAAGTGAGGGGGAGCATAGCCCATCCCATGAAGGAGGAGATGGGTAAGCTAGTGGGGGAGAACATCAACAGGAATTGGTATCACCTAATGCCCCATCTGAGGGGGAGCAGATCCCTGATGGTGTGAGGGCTAATGCTCAAAGTGGAGCTGAAGAGATGGTTGAAAAGGTATTAGCCCAGGAAAGGCCAGTTGCAGCTCTGGACACATCTGACCTGTTAAACTCAATACAAACAATGATTGAGGGTCAGATGTTATCTATGAAAGAGATTGTTGCTGAAAAGGTCCATGATGTCTCTACCCAGATAAGGAATGAATTGTATACAACAAGAGCTGCATTGACTCAGGAGATCCAGGCCAGTGAGCAAAGAATGGAGTCAAGAGTGGCTGAAGTGAAAACTGAGCTCAATGCCCAGGTTAATGATGTCAAAACTGCATCAGATCATATCCTTCTGCAGATGACAAGATGGTTTGAAATGGCCAAAGACACAGTTGCTGCTCAGCACACTGTACTGAAACAAATTGCTGATCATCAAGGGGTCTCCACCAAAGACATCACATATGTAAAGAATCATCTTTACAAAAACCAAAATGTCTGGGAGAATGCAGTTACAAGGATGGCACAAGTGGTCAACACATCAAGCAGTCAAGTCAAGTCCCACATTGACAAGGCAAAGGAATACATTTTAGATGATGTGGACATCACCTTTCAAACTCTCTCCCAATCAATATTGAATCAACATTCTGAAATAGAGAAGAAGATAGTGGAACATAGCAAAGAAGGCGAGGAGAAGATTCTCAATCTACATGCTAAGCTGAAAGGAGCTCACATACAGCTATATAACAACATGGAGTCCTCCCATAAACTGATATTCTCCAATCAAGAAGAAGCCAGGAAGCAAGTGGTGGAAGTGGTCAACAATGCTTCTAGTGCTATTCAATAAAATATCCTTACCATGGTCAGAAAGGTCACTGAGAATCAATGGGACTCAAGCTTAAAAGTGCTGCAAGGAACAAGAATTGCTTTGAATCTTCCAATCTTGAACCCTAACAGAGATGAAGACTTTGACTTCAAAAGTCAATCAAATCTGATTGTTGATGAGAGAGCAGCAAAGGGGAGAAGGGTAGAGGGTATTCAAACTGCTGAAGAATATATTGCACAGAAAAGAATGGAAAGATTAGAGGATCCACTCCATGAAGATGACAATCTGGAGTTGGACACAATTGTTGTAAATACCTGGGTGAGCCATGGAAATCCAATGAAGGACATTGACCATGTCTATTCAGCTGCTGAGTGGATCAAACACCTTGAAAGAGAATCTTTAAGGGAAAGGATTCTCAAAGAAAACATGGTAAGGAGGGAAACTCCTTTAAGGATTCCCCCAAGATATCTTCCCAAGCCATTTCTGTACTTCAAAGTAAAGGAGAAGATCAAGGCTGCTGCTGAAGCTAGCAAAAGAAAGTCTACAGATGGAGAAAGTTCTTCCCAGGGTCCATCTTAGAAGAACCAGCCTTGAATTTTTTTTGGATTGAATGTACAACTATAAGTTGCATTTTCTTTGTCTGTACTGAACATTTAAAGTGAAATGATATTTCATATTCTGATCATAATATTGTGTTTGTTACTATTGATATATGTACTCTGTATTTATTATCTCTAGTATTCAGTAGCTTAAATGGAATATTCAAGTTGAAATGGATCAGCTATTACAGAAAATAGCTCTCCAATTGAAGGGGAGTAAATTCCCTGCTCAGGTTGAGGGGAAGTTGGCAAATACTCAGATTGTATAGGTTAGCCTATAGGTTGACCCAAAGGGATCTATAGATGTTGTCCCTCTATCCATAGCAGGTTAAGGATGAAGAAACCAGAAAGGGGGAGATAGGGCCAGTACCAATGCTGGAGAAAGGGGAGAAAGGGCCAGTGCAAATGCCTAGGGTGATAGGTCCTATGCTTCACAGATCATTTTTCTATAAGATCACTTTTTCTGTGATAAGATTTCTCTTGTTAATGGACCTTAGCATTGGGGATGTTCTGCCTTCTTCAAATAGGGGGAGATTGTTGGGAATATTGCCCTCAATATTACCTTGATTTGAAGAGGCATCACTCTCAATGCTAAGGACATATTGTATTTAACAAAGCTATACTTGTGTAGGATATACATGCACTGATGACTCAAAAGGAAGGGCCAAACATGGCCTTAGATAAGAAGAAATCATCTACAAGGAGATGAAGATCTGTCTCAGCATAACCGCTGAGACAAAGGGTCAGAACCGCTGAGACGAGGAGCCGTCTCAGCGGATCCTCTGAGAAGGAGACTGGAGCAACCGCTGAGAAGGGGACTGGAGCTGCCGCTGAGACTGGATGCTGTCTCAGTCCAACCACTGAGACTGAATGCTGTCTCAGCCCAACCGCTGAGACAGATCCAAATGTGCTGACGGGATCTGCTTTTGGCGCAAACGACAATTGAGAGGGAAAAGCAACTCCAATCTGCCCCATACTGTGTCAGGAGGATCGATATAGCCGTTGAAGCCTTCTGGAGGTATAAAAGAAGATGCTAGGGCACAACAACAAGCACTGTTCTATTGAAAAGCTTTTGCTGCACGCCGCAATCGAGCATTCACATTTCAGCTAGTTGAAGTTGTTCTCTGAAGCTGAAGTTAATCTTCTAAGGGAGATTAGTTAGCTCTTCCTGTACAACTCAAGAAGGGCAAGTTGATCAACTGCTTTGCTGAAGGAAAAGATCAAGGTGATACAAATCTGAAGCTGCTGCTCTCAGATCTGAAGAAAGGATTCAGAAGACCTAAGAGTAAACCTTTTGTCTTATGTATTTAGTTCAAACTCTATTATATCTTTGTAAGGCATTATTGCCTGAGTGAAAGGTTGTTGATCCTGTGTGTAAAGCTGTGTTGACAGCTTGAGTGGTAGGACTTCTTGATAGGTCTGAGGTAGGAAATCTGTGTGATTTCTGAGTTGTAGGAGTTACATAACTCTGAGGTGTAGGGCTGCTGAGCCTGAGGTGTAGGGCTACTGAGCCTGAGGTGTAGGGCTGCTGAGCCTGAGTATAGGGCTGCTGTGCCTGAGGTTGGATCACTCTTGATCTGAGAAGTTCTGAGGAACTTGTGGTGTAAGCTCAAGGAGCCGAGATTGGAGTTTGTGGCCTTGTCTAACTCACTGTTAGAAAGGTGAAGGGGGAAAGAGGACTACTCAAGACACCCTGTATTGAGGAACCTCTATACATCCTTGTGTGCTTTCTATGATTGTGTTTTCTGCAGCTAGAAACATTAGGTTTAAACAAAGAAAATAAGTAGAACCTATTCACCCCCCTCTAGGTATTATTGACTACACCTATATAAACTATCAGCATCACTATTCAACTCTTGTATGGTTGGTGAATAACTCTTTATTCGCATCCATCATATGGAGCATGCCAACCATATGCCTCTAGGCACTCAACCTTTGAGGTAACCTAGTTAAGTTAGACCCGATGTCGACAGTGGGATATCACAATTATCCGTTCGCACCCTTACCAAGATAGATTAATGCACCTTGCTTTGGCAAGCCCACACTTCATCGATCGAGGCAGGAAGAGTGTCATTCATCGGAAGGCATCTGAATACTTAATATTAGATAAGGGATTTTTTTAAGTGATTAACATTTTAATCATGATTAACATTTAATCACAGTGCACAATCAGAAAATAAAATTACAATATTCACATTCCAGATACATCCCAGATGTGCACAAAAATAGTCTATCAACACTTTGACAAAACAAGGCTAAATCTGAGCATTTAGAACACTTCTAAATCTCCAGATTTACATGCATTGGACATATGAACAACAACTCCACTTGTGCAGTAGACAAGCTCATCTCTCATGTCAGATTCAATAATCTAAACATTTGGTTTCGCAAACCATTTTGAAGGACAGTTACTGCAGAGGAGAAACAACCTCTGAAACATGAAAATCGCTACGCAATCACATGCATTCCTGGCGGGGTTCCAAGGGGCAGAGCCCTTGCGGGGTGCGGGGCAGAGCCCCGACCAAAATTTTGAAATCCCACCACCAGAAACCACACAAAATCACATCAAATGTGATATTCCAAGAAGAAATTAGGGCATTTAGAATGCTTCTAAATGTCCCAATTTACACGCACTTGACCGCAACCTATCTCAGATACCACTCTTGGGTTTTCTATACCCCTCGAAAGGGATGACATATCAAATATGCACAGCGGAAATAACAAGAACAACCCAAAAGAAGCTAACGATCTTGCGGTTTTCATGATTCAAGAGAATAAGCAAATCGAAATACAAAGTACTTTTGCGGGATTGAGTCAACACTCAACCAAGGTGCTCCAAAGAGAAATCCAAAGATCTGCCTTTGAGTTCTTCAAGAATCGAAATGGATCGATCCCTCTATAGAAGTCCACACAAGCAAAGGAGAACCCTAGCTTCTTGTCGTACAAGAACTAGGTTGGAGAAAGATGCTCCCAACGTCCCCACAGACTGCTAGATCCGATCCAGGGGAGGCGGCGATCGACGGCGGCCACTAGCGGCGGCGGAAGGCGATCGGCGGACGGGAAGAACGAGATGCCCTCGCGCGGAACAGTTCCGATCGGCTTCTCGTCCAAAATCGCGAAAGGATTAAGTTATCGTAAACCTAAAATCGCAAGCCCTTTTATACTTAAACGCATAAATCAGGCTATCCGCAGACCAGAACATTTCTGTCCAGATTTACATTCGCCGAATTCGACTAATCACTATAAACGAATTCGACTCAGATTCAGCTAAACTATTTCGACAAATTCGTCTATATGCTATAGCCGATTCGACTATATAAATTCGGTTATATCATTTCGTCGAAACCATTTCGTCGAACTGACATATTTCGGCTAAACCCTTTAGTTGAATCTGTTACAATTCGGTTAATCACATTAACCGAATCGATATAGCCGAATTCCATTAGTCGAATCAACATAATTCGGTTAAACCCTTTAGCCGAATTTGACACAGTTCGGTTAAACCCTTTACCCGAATTTGTATAGCATAAATCCATTCGTTTAAACCCTTTAAACGATTTCCCGTTGGGACATTCTCAAGTTAATGCCAAGCAGTCACAGGATTGGTCCTCCACTAATGTCCAATATGAGTAAGGCCAACACAATCCTTTCTCTAACTTCTCCAAACGCTTTTATGTGCGACCCTATAGGCTCATATTGCGTTGGCAGTAAGACTAACTGTTGATTGCTTTGAGATCACCTCAGAAACTCCAACAAAGAATACTCGCCGACTCGCGGCGAGCATCCGGTCAAGGCGAAATGAGGCGAATCAAAAAGCCGATCTCGCGAGTGGCGAATGGCAAGGCGAGACAGCCTAGCATCGCTCTGGGGTGCATTTAGCCTGAGCGAGTCAAGTGAGGTCTCGCAGTACCAGTCTGGCAAGGCGAGTGGGGGCTCGCCTCCACTCGCAAGAGGAGATCTCACGAGCCCAGCTTGTAGGGAGAAAGGCGAGTGGCGCCTTCACGGGCCACTCACCCAGCAAGGGTCTCCAGGTGAATTTATCCTGATACCCTTGGTGGGCTGCCAATAGCCCTCCAGAACAACAGAGTTTGGTTGTTAGCAGGCCAATTTATGGTGCGTATAGCAAAACCAAAAGGCGGAGTTGCGCTATCAACAGACCAGTAATGAAAAGCTATAAATAGACGCTGAAGGGCACCTTTGGAGAGCATTCCAGATATTTTGCTTCTCCTTAGGATGCCTTTGGTTAGCTCCTTCAGCTCTCCAAGGTGCTCAGCTTCAGTTTTGGCTTAGGAGGGGAAGCGCTCTAAAGATCTTCCGGGTGTGTGGTGGGACCTCCACATTGTAGCCAAGGGTTAGTTTTTAGCTCTAACTCTTCGGTCAGGTTCCTTCGTGGGATCAGTAAGTGCTAGTTGCCCCCTTTCAGGGGTCCGAACTCCTTATTGGGCTGATTCTCGGTTCTAACATTTATGGTGCGGTGAGCGTAGAACGCAGCTGGTACAAGAAATTCCCAAAAGGTAACATGGCTGGAGAGGATGAGCGAGAGGCTGGCTTTGGCGGTTCGCCACCATCTGGTTCGTCGCCGACGACGGGGATGCTGACAGATCTTCGCAGGGAGGTGCTCGAAACGATCAATCTCACTTTCTTCGCGACGCAATGCTAGTTCTCAACCCCAGCGCCGCAGGTCATCCCGCCTCCGGGGGTAGGCGAGGCCACCCCGGGGCAGAGAGCAGGAAAGGAGGCAGTCAGCGAGGTGCAAGGGCGAGACCTTGCTGGGCGGGAGCTTTTTCCCAGCCCGGTGACTACCGACCCAGCGAATGCCCGCCCGACGAGTGCCAGCCTGGCGAGAGCAAGCCCGGTCAGGGAGCTCGTGGGGCGAGTGGGGCAGGCCAGAGCGGCGAGTGGTGGAAGCCCGTTTTCTAAGTTAGAGCTTTTCGCACTTGCCCCGGAGGGGTTCAGGGAGTCAAACATGGTCTATCACTCCAGAGATATAGGTATATTTTAAATTGGTATAAGTTTATCCTTTTTTCTGTTATGACCATATGAGGTTACAAGGTGCTGGAGTGCCCCAAATCGATTCCGCTGCCAGGATCTTACTAGTCGGTGGGTTCAGGTTGATCTCTGGAGAGGCTGGCAAGGTAATGAGGTGCTGGAGTGCGCCAGATCGATTCCGCTGCTGGGCTCTCACTAGCCGGTGGGTTCAGGTTGATCTCTAGAGAGGCTGGCAAGGTTCTTGAGGTACTAGAGTGCCCCAGATCGATTCCGCAGCTGGTCTCACACTAGCCGGTGGATTCATGATGATCTCTGGAGAGGCTGGCAAGGTGACAAGGTGTTGGAGTGCCCCAGATCGATTCCTCTGCCGGGCTCTCACTAGCCGCTGGGTTCAGGTTGATCTCTGGAGAGGCTAGCAAGGTAATGAGGTGCTGGAGTGCCGTAGATCGATTCCGCTGACGGGCTCTCACTAGCCGGTGGGTCCAGGTTGATCTCTGGAGAGACTGGCAAGGTTCTTGAGGTGTTGGAGTGCCCAAGATCGATTCCGATGTCGGGCTCTCACTAGCCGGTGGGTTCAAGTTGATCTCTGGAGAGGCTGACAAAGGTTTTCAAGGTGTTGGAGTGCCCTAGATCGATTCCGATGTCGGGCTCTCACTAGCCGGTGGGTTTAGGTTGATCTCTAGAGAGGCTGCAAAGGTTTTCAAGGTCCTAGAGTGCCCCAGATTGATTCCACTGCCGGGATCTCACTGGCTGGTGGGTTCAGGTTGATCTCTGGAGAGGCTGGCAAGGTTTCTTGAGGTGTTGGAGTGCCCCAGATTGATTCCGTTGTCGGGCTCTCACTAGCCGGTGGACTGAGGTTGATCTCTGGAGAGGCTGGCAAGGTTCTTGGGGTGTTGGAGTACCCCAGATCGATTCCGTTGCCGGGCTCTCACTAGCCGGTGGGTTCAGGTTGATCTCTGGAGAGGCTGGCAAGGTGACATGGTGATGGAGTGCCCCATATCGATTCCGCTAACAGGCTCTCACTAGACGGTGGGTTCAGGTTGATCTCTGGAGAGGCTGGCAAGGTAATGAGGTGCTAGAGTGCCCCAGATCAATTCCGCTTCCGAGCTCTCACTAGCCAGTGGGCTTAGGTTGATCTCTAGAGAGGCTGACAAGGTTCTCGAGGTGTTGGAGTGCCACAGATCGATTCCGTTGTCGGACTCTCACTAGTCGGTGGGTTCATGTTGGTCTCTAGAGAGGCTGGCAATGTGACAAGGTGCTGGAGTGCCCCAGATCGATTCCGCTGTCGTGCTCTCACTAGCCGGTGGGTTCAGGTTGATCTCTGGAGAGGCTGGCAAGGTAATGAGGTGCTGCAGTGCCCCAGATCGATTTCGCTACCGGGCTCTCACTAGCCGGTGTGTTCAGGTTGATCTCTAGAGATGTTGGCAAGATTCTTGAGGTGTTAGAGCGCACCAGATCGATTCTGCTATCGGGCTCTCACCAGCCGGTGGGTTCAGGTTTATCTCTGGAGAGGGTGAAAAGGTGACAAGGTGCTGGAGTGCCCCAGATCGATTCCTCTACCGGGCTCTCACTAGTCGGTGGATTCAGATTGATTTCTAGAGAGGTTGGCAAGGTAATGAGGTGCTAGAGTGCCCCAGATCAATTCCGCTGCCAGGCTCTCACTAGCCGGTGGGTTCAGGTAGATCTCTAGAGAGGTTGGCAAGGTTCTTGAGGTGTTGGAGTGCCCCAGATCGATTTCATTGTCGGGCTCTCACTAGCCGGTGGGTTCAGGTTGATCTCTAGAGAGGCTGGCAAGGTGACAAGATGCTGGAGTGCCCCAGATCGATTCCGTTGTCCGGATCTCACTAGCTGGTGGGTCAGGTTGATCTCTGGAGAGGCTGGCAAAGGTTTTCAAGGTGCTGGAGTGCCCCAGATCGATTTCGCTGCTAGGCTCTCACTAACCGGTGGGTTCAGGTTGATCCTGGAGAGGCTGCAAAGGTTTTCAAGGTGCTGGAGTGCCCCAGATCGATTCCTTTGTTGGGCTCTCACTAGCCGATGGGTTCAGGTTGATTTTTGGAGAGGCTGACAAGGTTTCTTGAGGTGCTGGAGTGCCCCAGATCGATTGCGCTGTCGGGCTCTCACTAGCCGGTGGGTTCAGGTTGATCTCTGGAGAGGCTGGCAAGGTTTCTTGAGGTGCTGGAGAACCCTAGATCGATTCCGCTGCCGGGCTCTAACTAGCCGGTGGGTTCAGGTTGATCTCTAGAGAAGCTGGTGAGGTTTCTTGAAGCGCTCGACTTCCCCAGGTCGATTTCGCTGTCGGGATCTCACTAGCCGTTGGGTCGGGTTGATTCTTGGGTGGGGGAGGCAGGCGAAAGTGTGTGAGTAAGATCGTCTCAAATGGGCCCCTCGACTAGGCTCTCACCTAGTTGGCAGGGTCGTAAGCTATCTCGGTGGCAAGAAAAGAAATATTCAAGAAGATGCTCTAACGGCTATGGTTTGCGAGTGGGCCTACCAAAATAGGCACTCGCTCGACGAGAGCACCCATGCAAGAACCTATCAAAAAGAATGCAACAAAAATCGACAAGGCTCTCGGTTAGTATTTGCGAGTGGGTCTACCAAAATAGGCACTCGCTCGGCGAGAGCACCCAGGCGAGAACCTATCAAAAAGAATGCAGCAAAAATCGACAAGGCTCTCAGTCAGTATTTGCGAGTGGGCCTACCAAAATAGGCATTCGCTCGGCGAGAGCACCCATGCGAGAACCTATCAGAAAGGATGCAAGGAAAAATTCGGGCAAGTCTCTCGGCCGAGGCCTGCGAGTAGGGTGGAAAGGCTTGGGCCATCACACAAGACTTAACGCCGAGGCTACGCGCCTAGAAGAGGCGCGGGGACGCGAGTGCTCATGCGCACGAGTGTGCGAGTACGTGAGTGAGTAGATATGCGAGTGCTCGAGCAAAGCACAGATGCACGTGTGATGCGTGTCATCAAGGCGCGAGCGCGTGAGCGAGTGCATGAGAATGCGGAGGCGCGAGCGCATATGCGAGTGACAACAAGAAAAACAAAAGTAAAAGAAAGGAAACTTAGGGAAAAACATCTTTCATTATATCCTCAAAAAGGTTTACACAAAAGAGGAGATTCTCGCCTTACAAAAATTTTGAATTGAAAAAAGTTTACTTCTGAGAATCGCCAGCAGACTGCTCGCTCTCGCTATCTTCGCTGAGAGGGATCGGCCCGAACAACTCTGGGACTACCTCCTCGACGGTGAGTTGTGCCGTGTCGGCGGAAAGACTCTCGGCCCCCTTTAGAGTGGTGAAAATGTGTCTCGCCGCCCCAATCGCGTTGTCCCGCATCGCCTCCTCCTCCACGCACTTCTCACTCCTCTGGGCCATGGGTCTTCGAGGAGGCAGAGGGAGGGCGGCCCGGACCAGCTCTTGGTTCTGGGACTTCAGCACTGCGACCTCCTTCTCTAGCTCTGTCTTGCGGGCGAGCAGCTGGTTCGCGGACTCAGGGTCCTACAAAAAGCGAATGGGTTAAGAAGACATATTGCGGAAAGTAGTAGGCAAGTTCTCGGCAAACTTACCATCCCATCCTTGAGACTAGCGAGGAGTCCCTCGTAGACCACTTGCTTCTCCTTTAGGTTGGCGAGCTCCTCGGTCGTCGCCTCTAGCTCGCGTTTCAGCTACTCAGAATTCCTCTCCATCTGGAGGCAGCGAAAACCAGACATATGGGCGAGCTCCAAAGTGCAAAGTTGGGCTCGCGCGCTCTCATTCGCAAGAGCCCGGGAGGTGAGGGCGTCAAAGTCGACAGCATCCTCCCGGCCATAGAGACCAAAGGACATGGCGAAAGCTTTCCATCCGATGGTCTCCCGCTCCACCCAGGAGGGGAGAAGGGTGGAGACCGAAACCCTGTTAGACTCCTAGTCCCAATCCAATAGGGTATCGCCGGCCTCGTCTCGGTGTTTGTTGCCGAGACAGAAATTTTGGTAGCTCGCCGGGGCGGGTGCGTCTGGCACGTCGGTGGCCACCTCGGGGACCTCTCTGACCCTCTTGTCGGGGGGGGGGGGGGGCACTGGGGGTTCAACCCCCGGTCAGGCCTTCAGCGAGTCCTTTCCGCTTTGGAAGGGGCGAGGGCCACTTCTTTTTTGGCGGCGGAGGCGGAAGGGACGACCTGCGGCTCGCGGGTGCGGGCCATTTCTTGGAGGCAGCGAAGGTGCTAGGGGTCTCCCAGCACGCAGCAGCGGCGGCGAAGGCGAGCTGGAGGATGGGGAGATGGTCCCGGCCCTCGCATGAGGGCGATGGAGCGGAAGATCTCGCTCCCCTGCGAAGGATAACGATCAAAGTTAGAAAAAGAAAAGGCGGAATGAGAGTTAGGAAGCGAAAGCGAGTCGAACCTGCTCCATGCGGCACGGAGAGTAGCGAGTCCACGTTCCTTCGGAGGTAGGCGACCTCGAAGTTTGTTGACATGAATTTGAAGAGTGCAGCCTCATGGCCGCTGAGCACCATAGGGCGGTAGGTGGGTTCGTCACGCTGGAGAGGCGAGAAGGGGACGTTGCCGAAGGTCCCCTTCACGAACACAGACTTATGCAGCCAAAAGTGGCTTTTGTTGACCGTCTCGCAGACTTTTGTGTGTTGGCTCACGAAGAAGGTGGCCCCGTCCTTGTTCGCCCGGAAGGAGATTAGCTTGCGGAAGACCGACAAGATGAATTCGATATGCTCCTCGCGCAGGTAGTAGGCGAACCCTACCATGACAACGATGGAGTTGGGGGTCATCTGACCTGGGATCACGCCATAATATTTGAGCAGCTGACGGGTTCGCGGAAAGCTGTTAGAAAGAAATCATCGACGAATGCGAGAAAGGAAAAAGAGGAGCGAGCGAGTACCTAGTTGGTCTCCGGCCAGAATGGGAGGCGTAGAGCCACCTCGAAGTGGGCCACAGGGATGGCGAGCTCATCCGGGTGGAGGTTATTGATGGCCTCGGTCTTCGACGGGTGGCGAGCTGTGAACCCCGGCGAGATGTAATTTGCCACTGCGGAGTGGTACTCGCTCTCTGTAAGCGAGTAGTTCAAGAAGGAGTGGTCGCAGAACGTCCACGCGCACTTGGCCCGGCCTTCCGCATCGCCTCCATCGCCACCCATGGTCTTGAAGGAAATGTAATGCGAGAGCGAGAAAGAAAAGAATGCGAGAGCGAGAAAGAAAAGAATGCGAGAGCGAGAAGGCGCGAGAATGAAATCCGCGGAGGTCGAGAGCGATAAATGCGGTAGTTAGCTTTGGTAATGAGGCTTATTTATAGAAAACTAAAGGCGGCGGGGAGGAATCGAGGCGTCAGGGGTGTGGTTAGCAAACTCTCGGGGCGATGCGCCTCGGTACTTGAGCCAACCCACTCCCCGCGCACTCGCAGCGATGCAGCAAGGATGGTTCGCTGTCAGGCAAGGCGATTCCCATGCAATCCGCGAGAAAAAGGATTGAATAAAAGAACTAACGAGTACAACACAGCCATCAATTACGTAGTGTGAGTAATAATAAAGAAGGAAAAATCCCGCGATTAGTGGGGGCATCAAATTAGCAGCATAGTTCGTAGACTGTCAAAGAAAAAAATAAAAAATGAATTATTACATGGTTCGCCAGGCGGGTGCGAGCGCGAGAAGGATCAATACTGGATCCACCTCCATCGGCCTCGCCCTCGCACCCCCGAGCTCGACGGTATGTGTTAAAATTTCCGAGTATGGATTGAAGACAATAGCGGAAGACTTCAATTCAATTCAAAACAGGTAACCAGTGACAATGAAGGCAAGAAGATCTTTATTCAAATTGACTATCATTTTATAATGTGTTGCATACATGGCGAGACATGATTTATTAGAGAAACACTTAGATGAGAAGAACAAGCAACACAACAAGCATCTGGCGGCTAGAACACTGAGACCACCCAGACCGCTTGAACTCAGCAAGATCATCGGCTTCCCTGAGACCGCGCGAACAGAACAGGTCGCTGACCTGAACTCTGCCAAACCCCCTATCACAGACCGCACAACCTGCTACTTATTGAACTGCTAAAAAACAAAGTTGTCCGCACTTCTTGATCGCCTAGAACGTACGGTCTCAAGATCACAGAAGTAACCCGCAAACACAAGATGAAGAACTGCTCACTGTTGCAAGACCGCAACTCAAGACCGCCTGACAGCTTAAGGTCGCCTGATCAACTAAGTCCGCTGCAAATAGACCAAGAACTTCAAAACACAGTTCGCCCAGACGAGACTGCTAGCAAGCTAGTTTATTCAAATCTGGAAAGACAAGAAGAAAGCTGAAGGAGACTGTTGGCCACCTAACCTGCGAACACAACAAATTGATCAACAAACTTCAACCCGCACGACCTCAAAAATGAGACCGTTACAATCAATCCGAACTTTAGTTCTTATAGTTCTTGCATTATGAATGGCTACCCCTGCACCTCTATTTATAGGCAAACGAACGGATGTCGTCACCACCCATAAGAGATACAGACGCCGCCCTTATTAGGACGCGCAGTCACAAAGAATCAAACCGCGCGGTCTTCATAAGACCATTATTTTACTTGAGCAAAGAACGGACCAACCAAGCCAGTTCGCCAGATCAGCACTTGCAGACCGCCCAACTTCACTATCAGACTGCCCGGATACTGCGAGTACTGGAAAAAACTGGCAACCGATGCTATCCGCCAAAACCGAGCTCTCGCAGGCCGCGCGAGCTCGCGGTCTCCAAAAGGCAGACCGCCCGGACTCTCCACTTACACTTCAAATTTCAACACTCCCCTTGAAGTGGGAAGTGGAAGTCAGCCCAAGTAAACCCTTTAACTGATCAAACGGTCCCTTCGGCAAAGACTTCGTAAAGATGTCAATGACATTATCCTTGCTCTGCACATGCTCCACCATAAGAGATCCCTCCAATGCCTTCTCCCGAATGAAATGATGTTGAATCTCTATGCGCTTGGTTCATGCATGACAAACTGGATTGTTCACCAGTTTGATGGCACTCTCATTGTCACCCCAAAGCAGAGTAGGACCTCACACCTCCCTATGAATGTCCTCCACAAGCCTCCTAATCCAGATGGCTTCCTAAGCTGCCAAATCCGAAGCTTTGTACTTTGCTTCCGTGATAGAGACAGACACAGAATCCTGCTTTTTGCTGCACCATGATATAGCTGTAGTGCCTGTCATAAAGACATATCTAGAAGTCAATCTCTGATCATCTGAATCTCCTCCATAATCCGCATCCATGTATCCATGCAAGCAAAAACCCGAGTCCTTCCCATATAAGAGACCCAAGTCAGAGGTGGACTTTACATACTTCAGAATGCTCCTAGCCGCCATAAGATGAGGTTTCTAAGGCTCTGCTATAAACCGACTTGCACGGCCAAGTGCATAAGAGATATCTGGCCTCGTGATCGTCAAGTATATCAGACTTCTGACCAAAGCCCGGAACACCAAAAGATCAGAAAGAACCTTCCCTTCATCACGTCGAAGTATCGTACCAACCTCCGGTGGAGTAGAGATGCACTTCCCACCTTCCATGCCAAATCGCTTCACAATTCGATCTGCATGGCCCTTCTGGGATACAAGCATACCGCCCTCTTTCCTTTCCACTTCGAGTCCAAGGAAATGGTGGAGCTCACCCAAGTCCTTCATCTCAAACCTGATAGCCAACTCAGCATGAAGTCTAGCTACCTCCAATTCAGAATTTCCCGTGACAATCATATCGTCAACATATAACAACATCGAGACCTGAAGCCCCCGTTTTCTTTACGAACAAGCTTGAATCAGAATCAGAAGCAAAGTAACCGCAGAACTGGAGGTATGCTGCTATCTTGCCATACCACGCCTGAGGCGCCTGCTTCAAGTCGTAAAGAGTCTTCTTGAGCTTACACACATATCTTGGGTGCTCTTCGTAAACATAACCAGGTGGTTGATCCATGAAGATATCCTTGTCAATCTCGCCATATAAGAAGGCATTCTTAACATCAAGTTGCCAAATCTTCCATCCTTGGCAAGCTGCCAACGCGATCACCACCCGAACCGAAGTCATCTTGGCAACAGGGCTGAAAGTTTCTTCATAATCTTTCCCATACTTCTGAGAGAAACTTCGGGCTATAAGAAGAGCCTTATACCGCTCAATGCTACCATCAAATTTCTTCTTCAGCTTGAAAACCCACTTGCAAGTCACAGGAGTAACACCCTCAACCTTAGGCACCAAGTCCCAAGTCTCATTCTTTCTGAGGGCAGCCATCTCTTCATCCATGGCTCCTTCCCACTCCTTGATTCCGATGATGTTTTAAAAGCAAGATGGCTCTCTCTCATCCAGGGGACCTGCGAAGAAACATGAGACGAAGCTCACCAAGTTTCCCTCTGTATACCGATCTGGTGGAATGATAGTCCTCTTGGACCTCCTCAGAGCTTTACTCTGAACCATCTCTTCAACTATCTGTTCTGAACTAGCACTCCTTCCAGGCATACTTGGAGCATCGCCCCCCTGCTTCTAGAACCTGAAGCACCTGACCCAGAGCTAGAAACAACTGGAGCACCTGGAGAAACAGACAACTCAAACAGAACTTCTTTAGTAGCTTCTTCAAGTCCACCATCTAACCTGCCTTCTTGTAACTCAATAGAAGAGCTACTCGGGTATGATATCAACTCATCAAATACCACATCCCTTGAGACCACAACTCTCTGTGTCTTTGGATCCATGCATCTCCACCCTTCCAGTCATCATAACCGACGAAGACTAGCTTCCTTGCTTTCACATCTAGCTTCGTTCTAAGAGCATCAGGAACATGCACGTAGCAGGTAGATCCAAACACTCGAAGGTGTTCCACGAAAGGCTTTTCCTTGAACATCAACTCATGAGGGGTCTTCATGTTGATAGGACTTAGATGCATCTGATTGATGACATAAGTTGTACAAGACATTCCCTCTACTCAGAAAGAATTTGGGATATTCTTTGTAACACCCTGCCAGTACGAAAAGTATAATAGCAGGTCCGGCCGGGACCCCACGCCATACAAACCACACTAGCTAGGAGTTAAAAGGTGATAACCAGAAAGGCAACAACAAAACGAGAGTACAAAAACGTAAGCGGAAGCATTAATTAAACCATTCAAAAAGACATGTCCACTATCATAGGAATGAGTCCAGAAGTAAGAGTTACGGCCTTAGGGCCTTACATCAAATCAATGTACAAAACTCCAAAAAGGCATACATCGGCACGCAGGCCGGCAATACATGAGAAAACAGGAAAAAGGCTGGCCTTCGAGGGCCAACACAGCAAAAGGGCCAACGCCCGCTACTTCCCGCTAGGCTCACCTGCACCTGCATAAGAACATTCCACCAAGCGGTGGCAAACAAAGTAACGGTCAGCACAACTGACCAAATTATAACGACCCCACCCCTTTCCCGGGGTGGCGGAGCTTCTACCCTGCAAGCAAGCTATACTAGCACAAATACTAGTATACAGAAGGTGCAACTACACAAGGTGAGGTTTCAAGCACAATCAATCTTCTAGGTTGAGCATCAAAAAGAAGGGAAACTAGGTATGCACATGATGTTGGTTGGGTTCACCCGAAGGTTTCCCACAACCGCCTAAGCAATCGCATGAGGCTAAACATAACATCAAATTCACAACACTCCACCCTAAGGGTCACAACCTTAGGTGGGAAACAAGAGCTTTTGGTCGGTCTAGGTATGACACCTTCCACGACCTCTCCCATGATCACACGGCTTTCATGAGGAAGGGACCTCTCGCCGATCTGCATGGAAACGGGTTCGGTTCAGCTTTGCCCGTGCTCTAATCGTCGCGATCTATCGCACGACGCGGGTACGGCTTCACCTCGGCCCGTAAGGGTTTAGCACTTTCAAGTGCTACACTAACTATACGCTACGCACCTAACCCCTTTACAAGGATCTAGGCTTCACGAATTCTCAACAAGGGAGGTACATACGCTCCGCATCAATTTCGTGGTGAAGGTTTGCCTTCATCCAAACCTCAAAGCATGGGGCTTTCGTTAGGATCTTCACAAGACGCCTACACTTAACTCCCGCAATACTATAGGTGAGTTCACAGAGTCATTCTCCGGCACGCATTCTAGGCCTAACCTAAATGCAACGTCGCAAATCAAGCATCACCGATTCGGGCTCACGGCCACGAATAGGTTTCACACACAATGCCTAAATCCGCACGACTACCGGATTTTCTACATGCAATATGCCGGGGACGGACACAATCTACCCGGAGTTCCGAAGAACTTGAGGAAATCCTACACTTCACCCATTTGGTGAAGGGACTCCTCATGCAATCAAAGAAAGAGGAATAAATGGACAAATACAAGTCCAAAGTTCGGGAGGAAGAATCGTTACACTAGACGTGTTCTTCTTCGCCATGGATCCGAGATTCTACGCGGAGGGAAAGAACCGCACTGGGCTGCACACTCCGGATCTGGAAACGGCTCGCGAAACGGGGCTCCGGAGCTCCGTCAATGGCGGAATCTCCTCTTCTTCTTCCTTGCCTCCTTCCTCTTCCTCTAGCCTAGGAGAGAGAAACACTATGAAAAAATGAGGGTTTAATCCCTCTCCAAAGCCCTAAGACCCCCCAGCAACAAATCCCAGCCGTTGGATCTATTTCCAAGAAATTTGATCGGTCGGATCTTCTTCTCCGCTCAAAATCGCGGAACAGAATAAACAGGGCGCACGATCACAGGCCCACGGTCAGTGGTCGTGCGCGACGAGGGCAAAGGTCGTGCGCACTATCCGGGACAGAACTCTGAATTCTTGCGAATAAGCGCACGATCGCTGGCGCACGATCACTGGTCGTGCGCGAAGAGGGAAATGGTCGTGCGCACTGTCCGAGACAGAACTCGATTCTCTTCTGAATTAACGCACGATCGCTGGCACACGATCACTGGTCGTGCGCGATGAGGCCACTGATCGTGCGCTAAGAGCAGACAGGGAAAATTCTAGCCTGCTGCACGTGCCGCACTACCACTCTGCCTACTTCGCGGAACTACCAGTTTTGGGGTGTTACAACTCCACCCTCCTTAAAAGAATTTCGTCCCGAAATCCAGGAAACAGTAATAGCATAAATTACAGTTATACTTTACCTGAGGGAAAAAGCTCGGGATACTCCGCAAGCATCGTTTGCTCTCTCTCCCAAGAGAGCTCCTCTCGGCCGCAGTTATCCCACCGGACTTTTACCATCCGAATGGACTTGTTCCGCAGCTGCTTCACTTATGTATCTTCGATGCGTAAAGACTTGACTTTCGTCGACAACCCACTATCAACCGGAACTTTGCCAACCGCAACGATATGAGTAGGCTCTTGCACTGCCTTCCTCAACACTGAAATGTGGAACACGTCGTGCAGACCGCTCATCTCTGCAGATAGTGCAAGCCGATAAGCCGCATCACCAACACGCTCCACGATCTCGAACGGTCCTAAGTACCTCGGACTGAGCTTTTTCAAGCGTCGAATCCTTGATACCCCTTTGAACGGTTTGATCTTCAAGTAAACCCGGTCACCGACGGCAAACTCTAAGTTCCTATGCTTGGCGTTGAAATACTTTGCTTGTCTATCTTGGGCAACCAATAGCCTTTCGCGTATAGACCGGATCGTCGAAGTTGCTTCTTCAACATCCTTTCGCTTCAATAGCTTAGTATCGCCCGTTTCCGCCCAAGACAACGGCGTACGACACTTCTTACCATAGAGGGCCTCGAAAGGAGCCATCTTTATGCTGGCTTGGTAGCTATTATTGTAGGCGAACTCGATCATAAAGAGGTGATCCTCCCACCTCTTTCCAAAGTCTAGAGCGCACATTCGGAGCATATCCTCCATAGTCCTGTTTGTTCTCTCGGTCTGTCCATCCGTTTGCGGGTGGAAGGCCGTGCTGAACTTCAATTTTGTGCCCAACAGTTCATGGATAAGCCTCCAATCTTTCGATGTGAAACGCCCGTCACGGTCGCTGACGATGCTACGAGGGACACCGTGCAGTCTCACGATACTATCCACATAGAGCTTTGCTAGTTTTTCTACCAAATCATCCTTCCGGTTCGGAATGAAGTGTGATACCTTTGTCAAACGGTCCACGATCACCCAGATGGCGTCGTTTCCATGTTGCGATTTCGGCAATCCGTGCACGAAATCCATCGAAATATCATCAAACTTCCATTCCGGAATCGGCAAGGACTTCAGAAACCCACCGGGACGTTGACATTCCGCTTTCTCCAACGCGCAAGTATGACACTTGGCCACGTAAAGGGCAATGTCTTTCTTCATGCCCGGCCACCAGAACAGTTTCTTCATATCCATAAACATTTTAGTGCTCCCCGGGTGGATCGAGTACTTGGTATGATGAGCCTCGTACATCAACTCCGCCCGTAGAGTACCAACGTTTGGGATGCATAACCTTTCCTGCTTCCACATAAGGTCGTCTTCGAAGGAGAAATCAACGTTTAACCCTTCAACGGTTTCCGCTTTGTAACGTTTCAAGCTCTCGTCCAACACCAATGCTTGTCGAACTCGGTCGGCAAGGTCGTAGTGAACTTCCGTCCAGTTCAAGCATGCTGAAGTAGACGTTCTCCTATCGATGCAAACGATCTCCAATTCTTCTAGCTCACGGATTAGACGCTCATCGTGCATCAAAATCCAATTTGCTTGCGCGGGAGCCCGACGACTCAACGCGTCTGCGACTACGTTTCCTTTACCGGGAGTATATTTGATATCGAAGGTGTAGTCCCCAAGGAACTCCATCCACCTCCTTTGGCGCATGTTCAACTCCCTTTGATCTATTAAGTACTTGAGGCTCTTATGGTCGGTAAAGATATCGATCTTCACGCCATATAGATAGTGCCTCGAAAGTTTGAGGGCAAAAACCACGGCCGCTAGCTCCAAATCATGGACCGGGTAATTCCTCTCGTGAACCTTCAGTTGCCGGGAGCCGTAGGCAATTACCTTCCCGAATTGCACTAGGACACAACCCAAACCACTTCCTGAGGCGTCGCTATAGATTTCGTAGCCTTCCGTACCTTGTGGCGAGCATAGAATGGGCGCCGTGGTCAGACGGCTCTTTAGCTCTTCAAAAGCTCGTGCGCACTCGGGCGACCAAACGAACTTATGATCCTTCCTAGTCAGTTTTGTGAGAGGAAGTGCGATCCTCGAGAAGTTTTCCACAAAGCGCCTATAATAGCCGGCAAGTCCTAAGAAACTTCGGACTTCCGCTACGTTTTTCAACAAAGGCCACGCTTGGATCGCTTCTATCTTCGACGGATCAACTGCAATTCCTTCGCCACTAACAACATGACCAAGGAATGTCACTGACGGTAGCCAAAACTCGCACTTGGAGAACTTGGCATATAGCTGACTCCTCCTCAAGGTGCTCAGGACCGCGTGCAGATGCCCTACATGCTCCTCTTCCGACTGAGAGTATACCAAAATGTCGTCGATGAAGACGATCACAAATTGATCTAAATACTCTCGGATGTCCTATTCATCAAGTCCATGAATACCGACGATGCGTTGGATAGACCGAACGGCATTACCGTGAACTCGTAGTGTCCAAAGCGGGTACTGAACGCTGTCTTTGGAATGTCACATTCGCTTATTCGCAGTTGATAGTAGCCGGACCTTAGGTCTAGCTTGGAGTAAACCGTCGACCCCATCAGTTGGTCGAATAGATCATCGATTCTAGGAATCGGATATCGGTTTTTCTCGGTCAACTTGTTTAGCTCTCTATAATCAATACATAGACGCAAGCTCCCATCCTTCTTTTTCACAAAGAGGACCGGTGCACTCCAAGGCGAGGAACTTGGACGTACGTAGCCTTGCTCTAGCAGCTCTTGCAATTGGACCTTCAACTCTGCCAATTCCTTTGGCGCTATTCGGTATGGTGAGCGGGCCACAGGTTTGGCACCTGGCACCAACTCGATACAGAAATCAATCTCCCGATGAGGCGGAGCCCCAGGGAGTTCGTTAGGAAACACGTCGGCGTATTCCGCTACAACTGGGACATCACACAACCTGGGCTTTGGCTCCGAAGCCTCCAACAAGGTGAAGAACAACTCGGCGCCTTTTCTCACCGCCTTAACCACTTGGAGAGCAGACATCAGCGTCTTGCTCGCTCCTCGCATACCGGCGAATGTGGTTTCATCGTCGGTGTTCATTCCCAGAGTGATCTCCTTTGTATTGCAATCTATGCATGCTCGCTGCTCCGAGAGCCAGTCCATGCCGAAGATCACATCGAATTCAGCTAACGGTAGTAACGACGCTTCCAAGTCGAAATCTTGACTTCCGATCCGCACCTTCACACGGCTCTTCCTATCCGCACTCATTCGAGATCCATTGGGTAGCACTACTTCCAATCTATCCTCTACAAAGGTAGACGGCACTCCGATTCGCACCACGAAGTCCTCGGACAGAAAAGAGTGCGATGCACCCGTATCGAATAGAGCTCTCGCCGGATAATTGAAAATTAGGACGAAACCTAATTGTACACAGATAACACATAAAGTCGTACAACAGTAAGAATTATATATATAGCTGTAAAAGCTAACTTCCAACTCGTACCTGTGACGACATCGGTTTGCCGTATAGCTTCTTGTTGGCCAAGCGAATAGACTCTCGGCTGAGTCGGAATGTGTTGGGAGGCCGAAGACTCTGCCGCTTTGCCCTTTTCCGCAGCCCAAGCATAATCCACCGCTCGATTTTCCGCCTTTGGGGGACCACTTCGACACACCGCAGCTTTGTGTCCCACCTTCCCGCAGGTGAAACACGTAATAGGAGTCCGCGCGGTCGTGGCTCCCGAAACATTCGAAGAAGCTGGTTCCGCCTGTTTGAACTTCCGCTTGTTCCTTCTGAAGTCCGGCTTGGACTGAGAGGCCGGCGCATGAAACTCGGGTTTCTTTACAACACTCTTTGCTTGTACCCTCTTCATGTCCAACTCCAAAGATCTGGCGGTTTGCACCATCACTTGGAAGCCAAACGTCATAGGGCCTGCAAGGAGCAGCCTCAACTCGTCCCGAAGCCCTTCATAGAATTTATTCGTCTTCGTCTCCTCATCCTCCACCAATGCCCCCGCATAGCGACTCAGTCTGGTAAACTCATGTAAGTAATCGTCAACGGAGCGATCACCTTGAGTTAACCTCAGGAACTGGTTTTGTAACGCAATGCGTTGGGCAGAGGGGATAAACCGCTGGAGGAACGACTTTGAAAACTCAGCCATTGTTATTTCAGTAATGTCTCTATCGCCGAACTTGTGCAGTTCCTGTTATTCCCACCACAGCACAGCCTCTCCGTCAAGAAGGAAAGTGGCTAAGGTGACCATCATGGCTTCGTCCGTCGCCGTCGCCCTCAGAGTTCTTCTAACTCTTGACAACCAGTCTTCTGCCTCCGTTGGGGACTCAGATCCCGAGAAGGTAGGAGGATTAAAGCTCAAGAAGTGATTTAATTGTTGGTCACGCGCTCGCCCCGCAACTACTTGCGCAACTTGACGCTCCACCCTCGGTGCTAACGCCGGCTCCACTGCAGCTACTGGCATAGGGGCATCAACCCTCGGTGCTACCGCAGGTTCCACTGCAGGTTCAATTACCGGGGCCGCATCAGTAGTAGGCGTAGCAGGCTGTGCAAGCCTTTGCGGTTGAGCATTGATCATCGTGAAGACTGCTTCTGCGACCATTCTGATCATCTCAGCCGAAGGAGTGGTCGCTGGCACCTCAGCCGACCCACTACTTTCAGCGGTGTTACGGGGTTGGGACCGCCCCGCAGCACTTCTAGTCACCTATAATCATGCAAGGCACAATTTAGTGACCCTAAACATATCAAACATCAATCATGGAACGCTCAGGTTCCGCAAACAAGTATGCTTTTTCATTCCTAAGTGGACATTCTTATTAGTTTTTGTCGTTCTAGGTGAATGCACAGCCCGTGCGCACCACCCCTTAAAAGGAATTCGTCCCGAATTCGCTAAACTACGGATCGACGCCTTAAGTCCGATACCAAATTGTAACACCCTGCCAGTACGAAAAGTATAACAGCAGGTCCGGCCGGGACCCCACGCCATACAAACCACACTAGCTAGGAGTTAAAAGGTGATAACCAGAAAAGCAACAACAAAACGAGAGTACAAAAACGTAAGCGGAAGCATTAATTAAACCATTCAAAAAGACATGTCCACTATCATAGGAATGAGTCCAGAAGTAAGAGTTACGACCTTAGGGCCTTACATCAAATCAATGTACAAAACTCCAAAAAGGCATACATCGGCACGCAGGCCGGCAATACATGAGAAAATAGGAAAAAGGCTGGCCTTCGAGGGCCAACACAGCAAAAGGGCCAACACCCGCTACTTCCCGCTAGGCTCACCTGCACCTGCATAAGAACATTCCACCAAGCGGTGGCAAACAAAGTAACGGTCAGCACAGCTGACCAAATTATAACGACCCCACCCCTTTCCCGGGGTGGCGGAGCTTCTACCCTGCAAGCAAGCTATACTAACACAAATACTAGTATACAGAAGGTGCAACTACACAAGGTGAGGTTTCAAGCACAATCAATCTTCTAGGTTGAGCATCAAAAAGAAGGGAACCTAGGTATGCACATGATGTTGGTTGGGTTCACCCGAAGGTTTCCCACAACCGCCTAAGCAATCGCATGAGGCTAAACATAACATCAAATTCACAACACTCCACCCTAAGGGTCACAACCTTAGGTGGGAAACAAGAGCTTTTGGTCGGTCTAGGTATGACACCTTCCACGACCTCTCCCATGATCACACGGCTTTCATGAGGAAGGGACCTCTCGCCGATCTGCATGGAAACGGGTTCGGTTCAGCTTTGCCCGTGCTCTAATCGTCGCGATCTATCGCACGACGCGGGTACGGCTTCACCTCGGCCCGTAAGGGTTTAGCACTTTCAAGTGCTACACTAACTATACGCTACGCACCTAACCCCTTTACAAGGATCTAGGCTTCACGAATTCTCAACAAGGGAGGTACATACGCTCCGCATCAATTTCGTGGTGAAGGTTTGCCTTCATCCAAACCTCAAAGCATGGGGCTTTCGTTAGGATCTTCACAAGACGCCTACACTTAACTCCCGCAATACTATAGGTGAGTTCACGGAGTCATTCTCTGGCACGCATTCTAGGCCTAACCTAAATGCAACGTCGCAAATCAAGCATCACCGATTCGGGCTCACGGCCACGAATAGGTTTCACACACAATGCCTAAATCCGCACGACTACCGGATTTTCTACATGCAATATGCCGGGGACGGACACAATCTACCCGGAGTTCCGAAGAACTTGAGGAAATCCTACACTTCACCCATTTGGTGAAGGGACTCCTCATGCAATCAAAGAAAGAGGAATAAATGGACAAATACAAGTCCAAAGTTCGGGAGGAAGAATCGTTACACTAGACGTGTTCTTCTTCGCCATGGATCCGAGATTCTACGCGGAGGGAAAGAACCGCACCGGGCTGCACACTCCGGATCTGGAAACGGCTCGCGAAACGGGGCTCCGGAGCTCCGTCAATGGCGGAATCTCCTCTTCTTCTTCCTTGCCTCCTTCCTCTTCCTCTAGCCTAGGAGAGAGAAACACTATGAAAAAATGAGGGTTTAATCCCTCTCCAAAGCCCTAAGACCCCCCAGCAACAAATCCCAGCCGTTGGATCTATTTCCAAGAAATTTGATCGGTCGGATCTTCTTCTCCGCTCAAAATCGCGGAACAGAATAAACAGGGCGCACGATCACAGGCGCACGGTCAGTGGTCGTGCGCGACGAGGGCAAAGGTCGTGCGCACTATCCGGGACAGAACTCTGAATTCTTGCGAATAAGCGCACGATCGCTGGCGCACGATCACTGGTCGTGCGCGAAGAGGGAAATGGTCGTGCGCACTGTCCGAGACAGAACTCGATTCTCTTCTGAATTAACGCACGATCGCTGGCACACGATCACTGGTCGTGCGCGATGAGGCCACTGATCGTGCGCTAAGAGCAGACAGGGAAAATTCTAGCCTGCTGCACGTGCCGCACTACCACTCCGCCTACTTCGCGGAACTACCAGTTTTGGGGTGTTACACTCTTGGCATGAAGCCAACATTTGCAGGTCTCCGTCAGATGACGGATCTTCCGTTCTGCAACTCTGTTCTGTTGTGGAGTGTCAGCACAAGAAAACTCTCTCCGGATGCCATGCTTCATGCAAAAGTTAAAGAACGCATTTGAGGTGAAATCCCCTCCATTGTTGGTTCTGAACTTCTTGATCCGTAGGTTAAGCCGACCCTCCACTAGCTCCTTGAACTCCACAAACTTTTCAAAGGCTTCCGACTTCTCCTTCAGAAAATATACCCAAGTATATCTAGTGAAGTCATCAATCAAGATTAACATATATCTTCTACCTCCAAGGCTGACAGTTGCGGTAGGTCCAAACAGATCACCATGAATACACTCCAATGGTGCTTTGCATCTGCTTTATGATTTGTCGAATGGAAGACGTTGAGCCTTACCATATTGACAGCCTGCACAAACGTGACCTTCACCGAAAGATGACAAACTAGACAGACCTCTCACAAGGCCTCTTCCTGCCATTGCTTTCAACTTATCCATCCCAACATGTCCAAGTCTTTCATGCCAGATAGCCGCACTGTCATTAGCTCTCTTCTTATCAACATAGGAACTTGTTGATAACACAAACAAGTCTTTTACCCACCTTCCAACATGAGTGACTTCTGCCTTCACCGCTGACACATTCCGAAGAAATTTCACTTCTGTTGAACCAAACAGAACGTGATAGCCAACATCAACAGCGTTGGTCACCGAGAAGAGGTTTTTCTTCATCCCCAGAACATGATAGACACTCTTCAATGTGAGTGGACCTCTATCTATGTTCAAAGTAACTACACACTTCTTCTCAACAACATGTATAGTATCATCAACAGTAATGATAGCATCATTACCTGAGTATGCTTGCAACGAGAAAACTTCGACTCATCCCTGGTGAGGTGATGACCATACCCAGAGTCCACTATCCAATCATCTTGATAGTTTATGGAAGCCAATGCCCCAACACAAGTGCCCATCATAAAAGCTCCATCACCCCAACTACCATTAGCATTAGAACCAACCTCCTCCTTTCCTACAGCATGCCCCGGCTGAAGATTGACTCTGCAGTCCTTCTTGAAATGACCATGCTGATTGCACCTGTAGCACCTTGGTCCTTCCTTCTTATTTCCATCACGCTTAGGAGTATTACTCATCTCTTGCTGATATGAAGTTGAAGGTCCATCGCTAACAGATGACTTCTTCTTGTCCCATCTCTTCTTCTTGCCTGAATACAAAACCTCGCTTTCTCCCCCGGAGACAGACATCTCTGCCATCTGCTTATCCAAACTCTCTTGCGAAGTAAGCAAGTTCTCCAGCTCTAGCAACGATGGCTGATTGGCCCAACCTTGAACATAAGTAGCAAAGGCTACATACTCCCTCCGCAAGCCGCAGATTATGTGCCTCTTCAACCTTGCTTCTGAAATAGGTTCATCCGGGTCCAAAGCTGATATCTCCGCGCAGAGGTTCTTCATCTTCAAGAAGAAAGTTGAAATGGACAAATCCCCTTGAGTTGCTTTCACCAACTCATTTTCAAGAAACTGTAGCCGAGCTACGTTCTTCTTGTTAAATAAGCCATCCAAGGCTGTCCAAATCTCAGCAGCTGACCGACATCCAATTATGTGGTCAAACAGCTCCGGAATGATAGCACGCTTGAGAGTGAACTCTGTCTTAGCATTTGTTCTCTTCCAAGCCTTCACTTGCTCAGCATTCCCTTCAGCAGGTACAACTGCTTGTCCTGCATCTCCTCCGACCACCTCCCATAAATCTTCGCCAAGAAGATAGCTCTTCATGCACGACTTCCACTCTTCAAGTTAGTCTGCGTAAGGAGCTCAATTCCAAAACATCTTGTGTAACCTCCTTCCATTGCTATCACACTGGTTAACAACCTTTCAGAGACTGAAGCAAGATTCTGTGGCTGATCAATGCTTCAAACCTACCTCTGATACCATGTTAAAATTTTGGAGTATGGATCGAAGACAACAACGGAAGACTTCAATTCAATTCAAAATATTTAACCAGTGACAATGAAGGCATGAAGATCTTTATTCAAATTGACTATCTTTTTACAATGCATTGCATACATGGCGAGACATGATTTATAAGAGAAACACTTAGATGAGAAGAACAAACAACACGTCAAGCATCTGGCGGCTAGAACACTGAGACCGCCCAGACCGCTTGAACTTAGCAAGATCGTCGGCTTCCCTGAGACCGCGCGAACAGAACAGGTCGCTGGCCTAAACTATGCCAAACCGCCAGTCACAGACCGCACAACCTGCTACTTATTGAACTGCTGAAAAACAAAGTTGTCCGCACTTCTTGATCGCCCAGACCACACGGTCTCAAGATCACAGAAGTAACCCGCGAACACAAGATGAAGAACTGCTCACTGATGCAAGACCGCAACTCAAGATGAAGAACTGCTCACTGCTGCAAGACCACATGGTCCGCACTTCTTGACCGCCTGACTGCTTAAGCTCGCCTGATCAACTTAGTCTGCTGCAAACAAACGAAGAACTTCAAAACACAGTTCGCCCAGACGAGAATGCTGGCGAGCTAGTTTATTCAAAGCTGGAAAGACAGAAAGAAAGCTGAAGGAGACTGCTGGCCACCTAACCTGCGAACACAACAAATCGATCAACAAACTTCAACCCGCGCGACCTCAAAAATGAGACCGGCACAATCAATCCAAGCTTTAGTTCTTACAGTTCTTGCATTATGAATGGCTACCCATGTACCTCTATTTATAGGCAAACGAACGGATGTCGTCACCACCCATAAGAGATACAGACACCTCCCTTATTAGGACGCGCGGTCACAAAGAATCAGACAACGCGGTCTTCATAAGACCATTATTTTACTTGTGCAATGAACGAACCAACAATGCCAGTTCGCCAGATCAGCACTTGCAGACCGCCCGACTTCACTATCAGACCGCCCGGATACTGCGAGTACTGGAACAAACTGGCAACCAATGCTATCCGCCAAAATTGAGCTCTCACAGGCCGCGCGAGCTCACGGTCTCCAAAAGGCAGACCGCCCGGACTCTCCACTTACACTTCAAATTTCAACAGTATGCACAGATAATGATACGCGCGGACCGCACAGATCTCGCGCTGCAGCAGACGGACTTGGTTCTTCATCCGCGAGAGGTGCACCCCGGGAGAAGTGACCTCACGGCGGGCGTCCGTATGTAGCTCGATGAGAAGTCCCGCTAGCTCATCATCAATTGCGGCAAACCGCTCCTCGGAAGCCGCTATGTCCTCTCGTGCCTGGTTGTATAGGTCCCGCAGCATGTATCGTACTTCTGGAGTACCTCGGTGGTCCGCTGCTTCATCACTTCGGGGTCCCGGGGATCGTCGAGGATGTAACACCCTGCCAGTACGAAAAGTATAACAGCAGGTCCGGCCGGGACCCCACGCCATACAAACCACACTAGCTAGGAGTTAAAAGGTGATAACCAGAAAAGTAATAACAAAACGAGAGTACAAAAACGTAAGCGGAAGCATTAATTAAACCATTCGAATAGACATGTCCACTATCATAGGAATGAGTCCAGAAATAAGAGTTACGGCCTTAGGGCCTTACATCAAATCAATGTACAAAACTCCAAAAAGCATACATCGGCACGCAGGCCGGCAATACATGAGAAAACAGGAAAAAGGCTGGCCTTCAAGGGCCAACTCAGCAAAAGGACTATCGCCCGCTATTTCCCGCTAGGCTCACCTGCACCTGCATAAGAACATTCCACCAAGCGGTGGCAAACAGAGTAACGGTCAGCACAGCTGACCAAATTATAACGACCCCACCCCTTTCCCGGGGTGGCGGAACTTCTACCCTGCAAGCAAGCTACACTAGCAAGTGCTAATATAAAGAAGGTGCAACTACACAAGGTGAGGTTTCAAGCACAATCAATTTTCTAGGTTGAGCATCAAAAGAACGGAACCTAGGTATGCACATGATGTTGGTTGGGTTCATCCGAAGGTTCCCCACAACCACCTAAGCAATCGCATGAGGCTAATCATAATATCAAATTCACAACACTCCACCCTAAGGGTCACAACCTTAGGTGGGAAATAAGAGCTTTTGGTCGGTCTAGGTATGACACCTTCCACGACCTCTCCCATGATCACACGACTTTCATGAGGAAGGGACCTCTCGCCGATCTGCATGGAAACGGGTTCGGTTTAGCTTTGCCCGTGCTCTAATCGTCGCGATCTATCGCACGACGCGGGTACGGCTTCACCTCGTCCCGTAAGGGTTTAGCACTTTCAAGTGCTACACTAATTATACGCTACGCACCTAACCCCTTTACAAGGATCTAGGCTTCACGAATTCTCAACAAGGGAGGTACATACGCTCCGCATCAATATCGTGGTGAAGGTTTGCCTTCATCCAAAACTCAAAGCATGGGTCTTTCGTAGGGATCTTCACAAGACGCCTACACTTAACTCCCGCAATACTATAGGTGAGTTCACGGAGTCATTCTCCGGCACGCATTCTAGGCCTAACCTAAATGCAACGTCGCAAATCAAGCATCGCCGATTCGGGCTCACGGCCACGAATAGGCTTCACACAAAATGCCTAAATCCGCACGACTACCGGATTTTCTACATGCAATATGCCGGGGACGGAAACAATCTACCCGGAGTCCCGAAGGACTTGAGGAAATCCTACACTTCACCCATTTGGTGAAAGAGATGCCTCATGCAAGCAAAGAAAGAGGAATGAATGGACAAATACAAGTCCAATGTTCGGGAGGAAGAGTCGTTACCCTAGACGTGTTCTTCTTCGCCATGGATCCGAGATTCTACACGGAGGGAAAGAATCGCACCGGGCTGCACTCTCCGGATCTGGAAACGGCTCGCGGAACGGAGCTCCGGAGCTCCGTCAATGGCGAAATCTCCTCTTCTTCTTCCTTGCCCCCTTCTTCTTCCTCTAGCCTAGGAGAGAGAAACACTATGAAATAATGAGGGTTTAATCCCTCTCCAAAGCCCTAAGACCCCCCAACATTAAATCCCAGCCGTTGGATCGAATTCCAAGAAATTTGATCGGTCGGATCTTCTTCTCCGCTCAAAATCGCGGAACAGAATAAACAGGGCGCACGATCACAGGCGCACGGTCAGTGGTCGTGCGCGACGAGGGCAATGGTCGTGCGCACTATCCGGGACAGAACTCTGAATTCTTGCGAATAAGCGCACGATCGCTGGCGCACGATCACTGGTCATGCGCGAAGAGGGAAATGGTCGTGCGCACTGTCCGAGACAGAACTCGATTCTCTTCTGAATTAACGCACGATCGCTGGCGCACGATCACTGGTCGTGCGCGATGAGGCCACTGATCGTGCGCTAAGAGCAGACAGGGAAAATTCTAGCCTGCTTCACGTGCCGCACTACCACTCCGCCTACTTCGCGGAACTACCAGTTTTGGGGTGTTACAACTCCACCCTCCTAAAAAGAATTTCGTCCCGAAATCCAGGAAACAGTAATAGCATAAATTACAGTTATACATTACCTGAGGGAAATAGCTCGGGATACTCCGCAAGCATCGTTTGCTCTCTCTCCCAAGAGAGCTCCTCTCGGCCGCAGTTATCCCACCGGACTTTTACCATCCGAATGGACTTGTTCCGCAGCTGCTTTACTTCGGTATCTTCGATGCGTAAAGGCTTAACTTTCGTCGACAACCCACTATCACCCGGAACTTTGCCGACCGCAACGATATGAGTAGGCTCTTGCACTGCCTTCCTCAACACTGAAATGTGGAACACGTCGTGCAGACCGCTCAGCTCTGCAGATAGTGCAAGCCGATAAGCCGCATCACCAACACGCTCCACGATCTCGAACGGTCCTAAGTACCTCGGACTGAGCTTTTTCAAGCGTCGAATCCTTGATACCCCTTTGAACGGTTTGATCTTCAAGTAAACCCGGTCACCGACGGCAAACTCTAAGTTCCTATGCTTGGCGTTGAAATACTTTGCTTGCCTATCCTGGGCAACCAATAGCCTTTCGCGTATAGACCGGATCGTCGAAGTTGCTTCTTCAACATCCTTTCGCTTCAATAGCTTAGTATCGCCCGTTTCCGCCAAAGACAACGGCGTACGACACTTCTTACCATAGAGGGCCTCGAAAGGAGCCATCTTTATGCTGGCTTGGTAGCTATTATTGTAGGCGAATTCGATCATAAAGAGGTGATCCTCCCACCTCTTTCCAAAGTCTAGAGCGCACATTCGGAGCATATCCTCCATAGTCCTGTTGGTTCTCTCGGTCTGTCCATCCGTTTGCGGGTGGAAGGCCGTGCTGAACTTCAATTTTGTGCCCAACAGTTCATGGATAAGCCTCCAATCTTTCGATGTGAAATGCCCGTCACGATCGCTGACGATGCTACGAGGGACACCGTGCAGTCTCACGATACTATCCACATAGAGCTTTGCTAGCTTCTCTACGGAAACATACTTCCGGTTCGGAATGAAGTGTGATACCTTTGTCAAACGGTCCACGATCACCCATATGGCGTCGTTTCCATGTTGCGATCTCGGCAATCCGTGCACGAAATCCATCGAAATATCATCAAACTTCCACTCCGGAATCGGCAAGGACTTCAGAAACCCACCGGGACGTTGACATTCCGCTTTCACCAACGCGCAAGTATGACACTTGGCCACGTAAAGGGCAATGTCTTTCTTCATGCCCGGCCACCAGAACAGTTTCTTCATATCCATAAACATTTTAGTGCTCCCCGGGTGGATCGAGTACTTGGTATGATGAGCCTCGTACATCAACTCCGCCCGTAGAGTACCAACATTTGGGATGCATAACCTTTCCTGCTTCCACATAAGGTCGTCTTCGAAGGAGAAATCAGCGTTTAACCCTTCAACGGTTTCCGCTTTGTATCGATTCAAGCTCTCGTCCAACTCCAATGCTTGTCGAACTCGGTCGGCAAGGTCGTAGTGAACTTCCGTCCAGTTCAAGCATGCTGAAGTAGACGTTCTCCTATCAATGCATATGATCTCCATTTCTTCTAGCTCACGGATTAGACGCTCATCGTGCATCAAAATCCAATTTGCTTGTGCGGGAGCCCGACGACTCAACGCGTCTGCAACTACGTTTCCTTTACCGGGAGTATATTTGATATCGAAGGTGTAGTCCCCAAGGAACTCCATCCACCTCCTTTGGCGCATGTTCAACTCCCTTTGATCTAGTAAGTACTTGAGGCTCTTATGGTCGGTAAAGATATCGATCTTCACGCCATATAGATAGTGCCTCCAAAGTTTGAGGGCAAAAACCACGGCCGCTAGCTCCAAATCATGGACCGGGTAATTCCTCTCGTGAACCTTCAGCTGCCGGGAGCCGTAGGCAATTACCTTCCCGAACTGCACTAGGACACAACCCAAACCACTTCCTGAGGCGTCGCTATATATTTCGTAGCCTTCCGTACCTTGTGGCGAGCATAGAATGGGCGCCGTGGTCAGACGGCTCTTTAGCTCTTCAAAAGTTCGTGCGCACTCGGGCGACCAAACGAACTTATGATCCTTCCTAGTCAGTTTTGTGAGAGGAAGTGCGATCCTCGAGAAGTTTTCCACAAAGCGCCTATAATAGCCGGCAAGTCCTAAGAAACTTTTGACTTCCGCTACGTTTTTCAACAAAGGCCACGCTTGGATCGCTTCTATCTTCGACGGATCAACTGCAATTCCTTCGCCACTAACAACATGACCAAGGAATGCCACTGACGGTAGCCAAAACTCGCACTTGGAGAACTTGGCATATAGCTGACTCCTCCTCAAGGTGCTCAGGACTGCGTGCAGATGCCCTACATGCTCCTCTTCCGACTGAGAGTATACCAAAATGTCGTCGATGAAGACGATCACAAATTGATCTAAATACTCTCGGAATGTCCTATTCATCAAGTCCATGAATACCGACGGTGCGTTGGATAGACCGAACGGCATTACCGTGAACTCATAGTGCCCAAAGCGGGTACTGAACGCTGTCTTTGGAATGTCACATTCCCTTATTCGCAGTTGATAGTAGCCGGACCTTAGGTCTAGCTTGGAGTAAACCGTCGACCCCATCAGTTGGTCGAATAGATCATCGATTCTAGGAATCGGATATCGGTTTTTCTAGGTCAACTTGTTTAGCTCTCTATAATCAATACATAGACGCAAGCTCCCATCCTTCTTTTTCACAAACAGGACCGGTGCACTCCAAGGCGAAGAACTTGGACGTACGTAGCCTTGCTCTAGCAGCTCTTGCAATTGGACCTTCAACTCTGCCAATTCCTTTGGCGCTATTCGGTATGGTGAGCGGGCCACAGGTTTGGCACCTGGCACCAACTCGATACAGAAATCAATCTCCCGATGAGGCGGAGCCCCAGGGAGTTCGTTAGGAAACACGTCGGCGTATTCCGCTACAACTGGGACATCACACAACCTGGGCTTTGGCTCCGAAGCCTCCAACAAGGTGAAGAACAACTCGGCGCCTTTTCTCACCGCCTTAACCACTTGGAGAGCAGACATCAGCGTCTTGCTCGCTCCTCGCATACCGGCGAATGTGGTTTCATCGTCGGTGTTCGTTCCCAGAGTGATCTCCTTTGTATTGCAATCTATGCATGCTCGCTGCTCCGAGAGCCAGTCCATGCCGAAGATCACATCGAATTCAGCTAACGGTAGCAACGACGCTTCCAAGTCGAAATCTTGACTTCCGATCCGCACCTTCACACGGCTCTTCCTATCCGCACTCATTCGAGATCCATTGGGTAGCACTACTTCCAATCTATCCTCTACAAAGGTAGACGACACTCCGATTCGCACCACGAAGTCCTCGGACAGAAAAGAGTGCGATGCACCCGTATCGAATAGAGCTCTCGCCGGATAGTTGAAAATTAGGACGAAACCTAATTGTACACAAATAACACATATAGTCGTACAACAGTAAGAATCATATACATAGCTGTAAAAGCTAACTTCTAATTCGTACCTGTGACGACATCGGTTTGTCGTATAGCTTCTTGTTGGCAAAGCGAATAGACTCTCGGCTGAGTCGGAATGTGTTGGGAGGCCGAAGACTCTGCCGCTTTGCCCTTTTCCGCAGCCCGAGCATAATCCACCGCTCGATTTGCCGCCTTTGGGGGACCACTTCGACACACCGCAGCTTTGTGTCCCACCTTCCCGCAGGTGAAACACGTAATAGGAGTCCGCACGGTCGTGGCTCCGGAAACATTCGAAGAAGCTGGTTCCGCCTGTTTGAACTTCCGCTTGTTCCTTCTGAAGTCCGGCTTGGACTGAGAGGCCGGCGCATGAAACTCAGGTTTCTTTACAACACTCTTTGCTTGTACCCTCTTCATGTCCAACTCCAAAGATCTGGCGGTTTGCACCATCACTTGGAAGCCAAACGTCATAGGGCCTGCAAGGAGCAGCCTCAACTCGTCCCGAAGCCCTTCATAGAATTTATTCGTCTTCGTCTCCTCATCCTCCACCAATACCCCCGCATAGCGACTCAGTCTGGTAAACTCATGTAAGTAATCGTCAACGGAGCGATCACCTTGAGTTAACCTCAGGAACTGGTTTTGTAACGCAATGCGTTGGGCAGAGGGGATAAACCGCTGGAGGAACGACTTTGAAAACTCAGCCATTGTTATTTCAGTAATGTCTCTATCGCCGAACTTGTGCAGTTCCTGCTCTTCCCACCACAGCACAGCCTCTCCGTCAAGAAGGAAAGTGGCTAAGGTGACCATCATGGCTTCGTCCGTCGCCGTCGCCCTCAGGGTTCTTCTAACTCTTGACAACCAGTCTTCTGCCACCGATGGGGACTCAGATCCCGAGAAGGTAGGAGGATTAAAGCTCAAGAAGTGCTTTAATTGTTGGTCACGCGCTCGCCCCGCAACTACTTGCGCAACTTGACGCTCCACCCTCGGTGCTAACGTCGGTTCCACTGCAGCTACTGGCACAGGGGCATCAACCCTCGGTGCTACCGCAGGTTCCACTGCAGGTTCAATTACCGGGGCCGCATCTGTAGTAGGCGTAGCAGGCTGTGCAAGCCTTTGCGGTTGAGCATTGATCATCGCGAAGACTGCTTCTGCGACCATTCTGATCATCTCAGCCGAAGGAGTGGTCGCTGGCACCTCAGCCGACCCACTACTTTCAGCGGTGTTACGGGGTTGAGACCGCCCCGCAGCACTTCTAGTCACCTATAATCATGCAAGGCACAATTTAGTGACCCTAAACATATCAAACATCAATCATGGAACGCTCAGGTTCCGCAAACAAGTATGTTTTTTCATTCCTAAGTGGACATTCTTATTAGTTTTTGTCGTTTTAGGTGAATGCACAGCCCGTGCGCACCACCCCTTAAAAGGAATTCGTCCCGAATTCGCTAAACTACGGATCGACGCCTTAAGTCCGATACCAAATTGTAACACCCTGCCAGCACGAAAAGTATAACAGCAGGTCCGGCCGGGACCCCACGCCATACAAACCACACTAGCTAGGAGTTAAAAGGTGATAACCAGAAAAGTAATAACAAAACGAGAGTACAAAAACGTAAGCGGAAGCATTAATTAAACCATTCGAATAGACATGTCCACTATCATAGGAATGAGTCCAGAAATAAGAGTTACGGCCTTAGGGCCTTACATCAAATCAATGTACAAAACTCCAAAAAGCATACATCGGCACGCAGGCCGGCAATACATGAGAAAACAGGAAAAAGGCTGGCCTTCAAGGGCCAACTCAGCAAAAGGACTATCGCCCGCTATTTCCCGCTAGGCTCACCTGCACCTGCATAAGAACATTCCACCAAGCGGTGGCAAACAGAGTAACGGTCAACACAGCTGACCAAATTATAACGACCCCACCCCTTTCCCGGGGTGGCGGAGCTTCTACCCTGCAAGCAAGCTACACTAGCAAGTGCTAATATAAAGAAGGTGCAACTACACAAGGTGAGGTTTCAAGCACAATCAATTTTCTAGGTTGAGCATCAAAAGAAGGGAACCTAGGTATGCACATGATGTTGGTTGGGTTCATCCGAAGGTTCCCCACAACCACCTAAGCAATCGCATGAGGCTAATCATAATATCAAATTCACAACACTCCACCCTAAGGGTCACAACCTTAGGTGGGAAACAAGAGCTTTTGGTCGGTCTAGGTATGACACCTTCCACGACCTCTCCCATGATCACACGGCTTTCATGAGGAAGGGACCTCTCGCCGATCTGCATGGAAACGGGTCCGGTTTAGCTTTGCCCGTGCTCTAATCGTCGCGATCTATCGCACGACGCGGGTACGGCTTCACCTCGGCCCGTAAGGGTTTAGCACTTTCAAGTGCTACACTAATTATACGCTACGCACCTAACCCCTTTACAAGGATCTAGGCTTCACGAATTCTCAACAAGGGAGGTACATACGCTCCGCATCAATATCGTGGTGAAGGTTTGCCTTCATCCAAAATTCAAAGCATGGGGCTTTCGTAGGGATCTTCACAAGACGTCTACACTTAACTCCCGCAATACTATAGGTGAGTTCACGGAGTCATTCTCCGGCACGCATTCTAGGCCTAACCTAAATGCAACGTCGCAAATCAAGCATCGCCGATTCGGGCTCACGGCCACGAATAGGCTTCACACAAAATGCCTAAATCCGCACGACTACCGGATTTTCTACATGCAATATGCCGGGGACGGACACAATCTACCCGGAGTCCCGAAGGACTTGAGGAAATCCTACACTTCACCCATTTGGTGAAAGAGATGCCTCATGCAAGCAAAGAAAGAGGAATGAATGGACAAATACAAGTCCAAAGTTCGGGAGGAAGAGTCGTTACCCTAGACGTGTTCTTCTTCGCCATGGATCCGAGATTCTACGCGGAGGGAAAGAACCGCACCGGGCTGCACTCTCCGGATCTGGAAACGGCTCGCGAAACGGAGCTCCGGAGCTCCGTCAATGGCGAAATCTCCTCTTCTTCTTCCTTGCCCCCTACTTCTTCCTCTAGCCTAGGAGAGAGAAACACTATGAAATAATGAGGGTTTAATCCCTCTCCAAAGCCCTAAGACCCCCCAGCATTAAATCCCAGCCGTTGGATCGAATTCAAAGAAATTTGATCGGTCGGATCTTCTTCTCCGCTCAAAATTGCGGAACAGAATAAACAGGGCGCACGATCACAGGCGCACGGTCAGTGGTCGTGCGCGACGAGGGCAATGGTCGTGCGCACTATCCGGGACAGAACTCTGAATTCTTGCGAATAAGCGCACGATCGCTGGCGCACGATCACTGGTCGTGCGCGAAGAGGGAAATGGTCGTGCGCACTGTCTGAGACAGAACTCGATTCTCTTCTGAATTAACGCACGATCGCTGGCGCACGATCACTGGTCGTGCGCGATGAGGCCACTGATCGTGCGCTAAGAGCAGACAGGGAAAATTCTAGCCTGCTTCACGTGTCGCACTACCACTCCGCCTACTTCGCGGAACTACCAGTTTTGGGGTGTTACAGAGGAAGTCAACAATCTTGTCTGGTAAGGGCGGTGGTGACATCTTCTCCTCTCCAAGGTCCAGCTCGGCGGAGGACTCCTGGACACATGCAAGAAGGAAGTTAGCGAAGAAGGCGAGACGCAATCTATCGATAGTAATTGACCAACCTGACAGGGCCATGGCCGCTTTACCAGGGCGCTGGTGAGAGGAACTCAGTTGAACCTGGAAGGCCTCTGTGCAGGTCAGTGTGACGGACTTCCCCAGGATCGGAGGGCGGGAAACGTTGCTCGAGACCCGGATGTCGGCAGGAAGGGAGCCGCCAGGGTTTTGATGGCCCAGAAGACGAAACCCAGGGATGGAGATGGTCGCGTCTGGAGGGGGCTGCGAGTTCCGTGGGGACTGCGAGCCCGGAGTGTCCGGTGATAACTTCTCTAAATGAAGTTATCTAGACTTTATTCTTGACTTAACATTCGCTTAAAATGATGAAATGATGTTTAAATAACATAAAAATGAAAGTAAAATTTATATTTATGATTGTATGGCTAATTCGGTCCTTTTGTAATGTATTTTTGCCAAAGGAATCCATTGGAGGAAGGAAAACTGCTTAAAAAACCTTGACCAGGAAAAAAGTATCAGAAGTCAGAAAAAAAAGGTTGCAACCTTTTCTGGCGGATTTAAATATGAATTATTTAAAATCACCACCGATTCAAAAAGGAAAAGGCACACCTCTTGGAGGTGGTTATGCACGGTTTTGGGAGAGGTTTAACAACAGTTTTCGAATAAGAGGAGGTAGTTATCAAGAGGAAAGAAGAGAGAACTTGGAGATCATCTTGGAGAAGAAGAAGGACTAGGGCTATTCTTCCGGATCTGGGAGACGGACGACTTCGGGAGCGTGCTGAGTACAAATTCCTGCATTTACTGATTTTTGATCATCATGTGCTGTAAGATCTATACAATTATGTGGTTTTCTTCTATCGTCATGGGCTAACTTTTCTAGATCTTGTGTTGTGAAAGTACCTTGTCTTGTGTGGTGATAAAATCTTAAAATTATTCTTTGTGATTTTGTGGTGAATTTCATTTATCGATTTAATGATCTTTATTATGTGAATTTCGGTTCTTCATTGGTTTGTTTCGTTTCATAATTCAAGAGAGGAGCTACGCAGCAAGTTGATGAAGATTTTATTTTCATGCTCCATAATTCGAGAGTGGAGTTGCATGAATATTACACCGAGATTTTTATATTTTTACTGCGCTTCATAATTCGAGAGAGGAGTTGCGCAAGTATATCTTAATTTCGTTATAGCATTTGAAGGGAGAAAGAGATTTCCCATTAATGTTAGCAACATTGGTTTTCGCTCTTTAAGCGGTTCTCTATCTCACCAAAGAGGAATAAAAGAATTAGGGACTTCCGTTATCGAGAGATACAGATTTCTATTCAAAAAATCGTTGCAAGGTTTTTCACTACATACGTTTCACAAAGACACTTTCATATTGCCATCGCACTAGATTTGAGAAATCATGACACAAGATTATTTCTCCAAATCGTGATTTTAATAAAAGTTTTTCTCCAAGCATTCGTAGTTTACTTCAATTAGATTTCATTCATAGATGCCTTTAAATTTCACAACCCTGTTAATGAATCACTTGGATTTAAAGAAAAAGAATAACTAGTAGTTGCAAGCACTAAATCATCCACCTCTCCGTGGAAACGATCTTAACTCTCACATTATTACTTGACACGGCACGTGCACTTGCATTTAAATTATACACCGGTTACGGGCGTATCAAGTTTTTGGCGCTGTTGTCGGGGAGGTGCGACGTATTTAGCGTTTACTTCTTGCAATATTAGTGAAGCTTTAGTAATTAAAGCTCAAGTTTTATTTTCTTTTGTTTATTATTGCTACTCTCATTTCTGCTGTGCTGCTTGAGTGTTCTGTTTATTTACTGTCATTATTGTTATTTTGTTGTCTTGCTTAGTGTATGTCCAGACATCGAACACCAGAACTTTTACCGTTGAACCTCGAGATCGAACGAACGTGTAGAAAGAATAGAAGAGCGAGTCGATTAGAACATAACAATTCTACAACCATGAATCTAAATAATCAGAACGCTCACAATGAAAACGAACAGGATGGTTTAGGACAAGAGGGTCAGGTGGAACATAATGGTCAACCTGCTGAGATTAGGAGAACCTGTAGAGAATATAACATGCCTTTTAAGGGAGGTCTGTACTATAGTATCATTAAGCCTGCAATTGAAGCGAATAATTTCAAAATTGACTCCAAGACAATGAACTTAGTGAAACAAAAACAATTTAGTGGACTAAATCATGAGGATCCAAACTCTCATTTACGGACATTCAGAGATGTGTGTGACACCTTCAAGATAAATGGTGCGTCGGACGAAGCGATTAGACTCCGCTTATTTCCATTCTCTCTGTCGGGCAGAGCGAAGGAATGCCTTGACTCCCAAAATGGTCTAACCACTTGGCAGCAAGTGGTTGACTTATTCTTAGCTAATTACTTCCCATCCGCTGAAACGACCAAACTGATGCGAGATATTAGTACATTCACGCAAGGGAATGGAGAAACATTGTACGACGCATGAGAGAGGTTCAAGGAACTTCTGCGAAAATGTCCGCACCATGGTTTAGCGATGCACCAACAAGTATGGACTTTTTATAATGGCCTCCAGACCTCTATAATGATCCAAGTAGATGGAGCTGCAGGAGGATCACTCATGAACAAGTATCCCAAGGATGCATATGCTATCCTTGAAGATCTATCGTCAAACAATTATCAATCGTTTGACCGACAAGCTCCTTCTTCTTCGGTAGGTGGTCTTCACCAAGTAGATCAGTTAACCTCATTCGCTGCGCAAATCACTGCCAAATTTAACTCTATGAACAAAAGGTTAGATGCGGTGACATTAAATCACAATCAAATGAACCCACAGGTGAATAGCATAATGACAACTCCTACTATGAATCCATCATTCACTATAGAACAACTTGCTGACCACCCTACTTCTGGCTATAATGAAGAAATTAACTATATAGGAGGGCAACCTAGATATAATCATAATAATAATAATTTAATTCCAAATTATTATAATCCTGAGTTGCATAACCACCCTAACTTTTCATAGAAGAACAACGCCGGTGTGACACACCCGCCCGATTTCAACTCAAACCCACGTCCAACACAAAATGTTAATTACAATCATCAAGGACCTTCTAGAAAGTTAACCGATGAGATTCTTATCGAGTCCATGCAAAAGAACGATACACGCATTACTAGTTTAGAGGGTTCACTTTGGGTAATTGAGTCTCAATTGGGGCAAATCGCTAACGCATTGAATCTTAGACCTCAAGGGACACTCCCAACGGATACAACACCAAATCCGAAAGGAGATAATCAACATTGTAAGGAATCCACTCTACGAAGTGGCAAGGAGTTGGGTAGTGAACCGATAAAAGAGCAAGTTAAAGATAATAGTGATAAAGAATTAAAGGAGTTGATTCCTTGTATCCCAAATGAGGGGGAAAAACAAGATGTTAATGTTAGGGAAAGAGAAGTAGAAGTGTTAGGAGAGAGGAAGAAAGAACCTAGTGTTGAAGTTAAGAAAAAAAAGAGGATACAATAATTTATCCACCACCACCGTTTCCACAACGGTTAAAAAAAAGTAAACTCGACCAACAATTTCAAAAGTTTGTGGAGATATTTAAGAAATTGCAAATCAACATCCCATTCGCTGAGGCTTTAGAGCAAATGCCTAGCTATGTAAAATTTATGAAAGATATCCTCTCCAAAAAGAGAAAATTTGGAACGAATGAAACGACAGCACTCACTTAGGAGTGCAGCGCTATTCTTCAAAAAAAACTCCCACCAAAGTTAAAAGATCCCGGGAGCTTTACCATACCATGTTCTATATGATATAAATTTGAAGGCAAAGCGTTATGTGATTTAGGGGCGAGTATCAACCTAATGCCACTCTCACTTTTTAGGAAGTTAGTTTTGAGGGAGATTTCCAAAACCTCCATAACCTTGCAATTGGCCGATCGGACCCTAGCATACCCAAAAGAGACAGTTGAAGACGTGTTAGTAAAGGTGGATAAGTTCATCTTTCCTGCGGACTTCGTCGTTCTAGACATGGAAGAGGATAGAGAGGTTCCGATTATTGTAGGGAGATCATTCCTAGCGACGGGAAGGACTTTGATTGACGTGCAGAAGGGAGAGTTAACGATGCGAGTTAATGATGAACAAGTCACTTTTAACGTACTCAAGGCGTTAAAGTTTCCTCACCGAGAGGAAGACAATATTGAAGTGGTCAATCATGTATCTATAAGTGACTACAAGCCAAGTTTACTCTCTGACGAACAAGATTTTTTATTGAATCGTTTGTTGATTGAGGATGAACAATCCGAGGAGGAAGTAGTAATTCAAGAATGCCTACAAGCATTTGAGAAGCAAATTGCGTGGTTTCGTAAGCCGGAGACATTAGAGATGCCCGAGAAATCCTTGTCGGCTAAACCTTCCATTGTTGAGCCACCATCGCTTGAGTTAAAACCTCTACCCGATCATCTTACTTATGCATTTCTAGGGGATGACGACACACTACCGGTTATCATCAATTCTAATTTATTACCTGATCAACGAGAAAGATTAATAAAATTACTTAAGCAATTTAAAACGGCCATAGGATGGACCATCGCTGATATTCAGGGAATAAGCCCCTCATTATGTATGCACAAGATTCTTTTAGAAGAATCATTTAAGGAGTCGATAGAACCTCAACGTCGCTTAAATCCACCAATGAAGGAAGTGGTTAAGAAGGAGATTATTAAGTGGCTAGATGCGGGTAATGTATACCCTATCTCTGATAGCCCATGGGTATCACCTGTGCATTGTGTACCCAAAAAGGGGGGTATGACTGTCATCAAGAATGAGAAGGATGAGTTAGTCTCTACTAGGACGATCACGGGGTGGAGAATTTGCATAGACTATAGGAAGTTAAACAAAGCCACCCGAAAAGATCATTTTCCTCTTCCTTTCCTTGACCAAGTCTTAGATAAATTAGCGGGGAATGATTTTTTCTGTTTTCTTGATGGGTATTCAGGGTACAACCAAATTACTGTCGACCCCGCTGATCAAGATAAGACCACATTTACATGTCCATATGGGACTTTCGCGTTTAGGAGGATGCCCTTTGGTCTATGCAGCGCACCTGCCACCTTCCAATGTTGCATGATTGCTATTTTCTCTCACATTATGGACCAAGGTATTGAAATTTTCATGGATGATTTTTCCATCTTTGGTAAATCATTTGACGCATGTTTAGAGTGTTTGGAAAATGTACTTGCACGTTGTGTAGAGACGAACATAGTGTTGAATTGGGAGAAGTGTCACATAATGGTTCGAGAAGGCATAGTGTTGGGTCATCATGTTTCTAGGAATGGGCTAGGGGTGGACAAAGCAAAGTTCGATGTGATAGAAAAATTACCTCCACCCATAAGTGTGAAAGTGCCGCGAAGTTTCCTAGGACACGCCAGTTTCTATAGAAGATTCATCAAAGAATTCACGAGAATAGCTAAACCATTGAGTGAACTTTTAGAGAAAGACGAAAAATTTGATTTTAATGAAGATTGCTTGAAGGCGTTCGACGAACTTAAATATCGTTTAACCACCGCACCTATTGTAGTGACACATGATTGGGAAGAGCCATTTGTCATGATGTGTGACGCGAGCGATTACGCGGTAGGAGTTATTTTGGGACAAGTGCGGGGTAAGATATTTCACACTATTGCTTATGCTAGTAAGACCCTAATCGATGCACAAATCAACTACACTACCACCGAGAAGGAACTTTTGGCGGTGGTTTTTGCATTCGAAAAGTTTCGCTCGTATCTCCTATGCACAAAGGTTATAGTGTACACCGATCACGCTGTGATCCGTTATCTCATGGATAAGAGAGACGCTAAGCCACGGTTGATTCGTTGGGTACTTCTTTTGCAAGAATTTGATGTAGAGATTAAGGATAAGAAAGGAACAGACAACCCGGTGGTGGATCACTTATCTAGGATTGAAAGTACACAGCCATCATTGAATTCTAAAGTGGATGAAAGATTTCCCGATGAGTGGCTTCTTGCTATATCTGAGAGTGATGTGCCTTGGTACGTTGATTTGGTAAATTACTTAGTGAGCAACATCATGCCTTCTGAGTTTACATATCCGCAACGAAAAAGATTCTTACATCAGGTGCGTTCCTACCTGTGGGACGATCCTTATCTATTTAAGCTTGGAGCCGATGGAGTTTTGAGACGTTGCGTCCCCGAGGGGGAAATGAGAGTGATCCCGGAGAAATGTCATAATTCACCGTATGGAGGTCATTTCATGGGCACTAAGACGGCCATGAAGGTGTTAGAGGCCGGATTCTTTTGGCCTAACTTATTTCGGGACTCACATTCTTTTGTTAAACAATGCGATAGATGCCAAAGGATGGGGAACGTACGGAAGAATGACGCGATGCCTATGAACATCATGTTAGAAGTTGAGTTATTTGACGTGTGGGGTATAGACTTTATGGGGCCGTTTGTGAACTCAAGTGAAAATGTTTATATTCTGTTGGCCGTCGATTATGTATCAAAGTGGGTAGAAGCTATCGCCACATCTAAGAACGATGCTAAGGTGGTCCTGAAATTTTTAAGGAATTACATATTCAATCGATTCGGAGTGCCGAGGGCAATAATTAGCGATGGCGGGAGTCATTTATGCAATGCTCAATTTGGTTCGACTAAGAAAGCACATGGTGACTCATAAGGTCGCGTTAGCTTATCATCCCCAAACGAACAGATTAGCCGAGGTTTCAAACCGAGAAATCAAGAGAATTTTAGAAAAAACAGTAAGTGTTAACCGAAGAGATTGGTAGCAAAAGCTGGACGATGCCTTGTGGGCATATCGCACCGCATTTAAAACACCCATTGGATTAACCCCATATAGGATGGTTTATGGAAAATCGTGTCATTTACCTCTAGAGCTTTAACATCGTGCCTTTTGGTCGATAAAAAAAATTAACTACGATTTCTTGGAAGCAGGCAAGAAGAGGTTACTACAACTAAATGAACTGGAGGAGATTAGGATGCAAGCCTATGAAAATTTGAGAATCTATAAGGAGCGTACTAAGAGATGGCACGACCAACGATTGAAAGAAAAACACTTCGAGCCGGGCCAATTAGTTTTATTGTTTAATTCCCGTTTACGATTATTTCCCGGAAAGCTTAAATCACGTTGGTCGGCACCATTTAGGGTCAAAGAATTACATCCGTATGACGCGGTGACTATTCTGAACGAAGGTGATGGAACCGAGTTTAAAGTGAATGGAGAAAGACTAAAATTATATCTAAGAGACGATGACAACCGAGCGATGTCGTGCTTGACGTTTCTGTAACCTAGCACCGTCCTGCCGGGACGATAAATTGGGCGCTTGATGGGAGGCAACCCATCATTTATGTTTTTGTTTTTGTCTCTTACATTTAGTCTAAAAATTGGATGATTGTTCTTTTGAGTAAAAATATCTATATATATATTTATATTCTGCAAACTCGAACAAAAAAATTACAACTTTTCCTTCTAAAGAAAAAAATCTCCACGTTTTGGACAGAAAAAAACGAATTATTTAGAAGAAAAAAAAAGTTACAACCTTTCCTCAGAAAAGTTACCTTTTTCTTACTGCCTTTTTCCTTCACAATTAAGCGAAGTTGCCGGTTCAGCCTTTTATTTCTAATCGCCGGTTCAGTCTATGCCTCTTAAAATCCGGTTCAGCCTTTTATTTCTAATCGCCGGTTCAGCCTTATGCTTCTTAAAACCGGTTCAGCTTTCTCCTTCTTACAATCTGGTTCAGCTTCACGACGCCAAACCCGTCCCCGAACCCGCAAACCCTTTCTCGCATCCCTGTTAGCGCAGACGGCGGAAACCCGCGACCACCTCACTCGCGTCCCTGTTAGCGCAGACGACGGTGATTCGCAACCCTCCTTCGCATAACTGTTAGCGTCGACGACGGTGATAGGGGACCCTCTTGCGAACTGCGGCATCCCTGTTTGCAAGGAAGATGGTCGGCGAACCCTAACTCCAACATTCCTTCCCTGCAGTTCTACATTTTGAAATGTAATCCCCTTTACCCTTATCTTATTCCTTCCTTCCTGATCAGCGTTGTAGTCGGGTCTTTAGAGTTTTTGGGGTTCGCCCATTTCTGTAGTTGTGATGTCTTCCAAAGGGAAAGGGAAGGGGAAACTCAAAGAGGTAGCAAGGCAGGATACGAAATTTGTGAATGATGATGCTTTGGCGAGATACGAATCCCTCAAGTCCATGTCAATGATTTTTGAAAGGGGGTTTATAATGGAGATACGGGGATGGAGCCTTCCCTATACACTTCATATCAAAACTCTTCAATGGGAAACGTTCTGCCATCCCCGCACTGAAGCGATTCTCCCTTGGGTTTTTGAATTTTATGCCAATTCAGTAAGTATGGAGAAGGAGAAGGTTATGATCCAGGGAAAGTTTATTGATATTTTTGCAAATTCAATTAATGATTTCTTTGAGTTAGACAACGACGATCATTATGCTAAATTGAGTGCAACCATTGATCTGACTGAATTGGTTCCCGTTATTTGCAATTCCCTCGAGCTGGAGTGGTCAAGGAAACCTATGAAAGCATTGAAATCTACCTCATTATCGCGAGAGGCCAAGGTTTGGCTTCTCTTCATTAACGCGAGCCTCATGCTGACTCGTCACTTGAACGATGTCATTTACGACCGCCTTGTTATCTTATACTACATCTTAAAAGGAATAAAGTTCAATGTGGGCGAGGTAATCAGCACGAGCATCAAAAGGAAAGCCTGGAACAATAAAACAAAACAACTTTGGTTCCCAACTTTAATAACTGAGCTATGTCGGAGGTTTGGAGTAGAACTTGGTGACGGTGATTTGATCACACCCATTGCACGACATATCACAAAAACTGTTGTAGAAGTTAACATTAAGGTGGCTGATGGAGATGATGGAAGAAGGCGAACTTCGAAGGTAGACAGTTTCCGACCCGCCATTTCTTCGTGGGGCAGTAAACTAAGGAAGTTGACGATTCCATCCAGTGTGAGTGCACCTACTTTGGAGGACCTACTGGACAATGTTGAGTTCATGAAGGTGTATCAAAGATGTCAATATTTATATTTCAAATCCAGCATGGATCATATGCAGAAAAAGCAGGATCTTCTCTTACGGAAAGCAAAGATGCCCGTAGAAGACGCTGTTTTTGATTTCCAGTCACAATTCGACGAGTAGGGGAATCTCTTGGATGAAGATGGGGATAACCTGAACCCAACCGAATATGTTGACAGTGCCTCAAACAATGACGATGAAAGCGCGGAAGACGACGGTGGCAATGCTTAGTTTATTATCCAGTTCCTTTCTTGGTATTATAAAATTAATTTGAACACTATGCTTATGATAATGTGGAAGACTTTGTTTTGATTTTCTGATAACCAGTTTTTGTGAATGGGTTGGAAATATGTAGTCTTCTTTTGATGGCGCTTTTATTATATTCACATTCTAGCCGCACTAATTTTTGTTGGTCGTGCTATATTATTGCAAATGCTTACATGATTATGTTCACTATGATTGCTTGGGCCAATGTTCACTCTTTTGAGTTAGCAATTTAAACTTAAGATGCGAAGTGAGTAACATTTTCTAATCATAGTTGACAATACCTTAAATGCTCAAGATATACACAATTGTGGACTACATGAAAAGGCCTTGGATTGTTTCTGTGCTGTGTTGTTTGTTTTTGGAAATGTTTGGTTCTTTGTTGGACATATTTGCTTATCTCATTTGAAGATGATCTGAGTTAATCATATTATTCATTATGGAGTCCAATGCTAGAGCCAATCAGTTGATTAAAAATGATTTTTAATGCCTCAAGATAACCCATTCTTTCACCTATAAACTTGCGTTTAACATTTTTTTAGTACATGATTTGAGTTTATAGATTGCAATACTTGGGACAGTTTTCGGATGAACCATCTTCGGAAGGAGATCAATGGATACATCAACAAAACAATTTTGGACATTTCTTCGGTCATTTGGCTTTCAGGGGAGTATTTAAATTTCATATTTCCTGCATTCTTTAGTTTTTCTATCTTTGATAACATGTTTAGTCAAAATATTTTGCCCTGAGTAGTATGGTAGCTTTGCTAGGGACTAGCAAAGGTCAAAAGTGTGGAGGTGGGGGTAGTTTAACCAGTTTAACCCCTACCAATTGGGTGAGGATGATTTGATTTATCGATCCTAGTTCTCGTGAATAACCATTGTTAGAGTACATGATAAATACAACTTATAAGGATAGTCATTCCTAAGGGTTCACACCATTTCGATTTGAAGTTCGCAAGATGGGTCAAATTTCTTTTAAGGATTTCCTTTTTCCATATTACTCTTTAAAATAGTTTTCTTCCTAAAACTAGACCTGGATGGACTTCTAAAAATAATAATGAAAGAGTGAGCGATAACCGAGTTGGAGATGAAAACCAAAGCATTGATGATAGATAGTTATGATGATTAGTACTTCTCTTTCATCATTTCACGCCATACTTCTTCATTTCTATCACCATTTATACTCTTTGAGTTTGAATTTTTATGCATAATTTCCCTAGGCTTCTATTTGGCAATTCTTAGTATGCTCTTCATTTATGATTGGCTGTTAAAAGAGAAAAGAGTCGTAGTGATATGTGGCCTAAGTGTGTGTACACCTACTTAGAATGATCCCAACTATGGACTCTAGAAAAAAGAAAAAAAAGAAAAAAAAGAAAAATGTATGTGTCATAGTGATATGCGGCCTAGGTATGTGCATTCATACCTGGAATGATCTCAACTATGATTATCAAATAAAAAAAGGAGAAAAGAGTCGTAGTGATATGTGGCCTAAGTGTGTGTACACATACTTGGAATGATCCCAACTACGGACCCAAATTTACCTCATAGTTTGGAGAGTTGTTAAGAATTTTTCTTCTAGGGAGATGAATTCCACCATCCATATATACATACTCTAACCAAACCATAGTCATTCTCATCACCAAACTTCATGACGTCTTTTCATACCTAACTACTAAATTTTGCGGAGGTTGAGTCGAAAACTCGGCCTATGCTAATCTTTTCTTAATCATTATATGAAGTTTGATGGAAAGTTGAAGGGAAGTAAATGATTTTAAAGAATTGCACACACCACGCTAGAAATTTTAATTGAGATTTTTCTCCCATCAAGTTAATGAATTCTTGGATGTTTTGAACTTTTAATGATTTACACATCTTAAAGTAGTTTTATCGGTACTCTTGACTATGTTTCGTTTACTCTTTCTTGAGAAAAAGGATCTTGGAAAATTTCTACTTTTGATGTATATCACCTCACTCAATTTGATGATTGAGATTGTCTTTGCTAGGGACTAGCAAAGGTTTAAGTATGGGGGTGTGATAACTTCTCTAAATGAAGTTATCTAGACTTTATTCTTGACTTAACATTCGCTTAAAATGATGAAATGATGTTTAAATAACATAAAAATGAAAGTAAAATTTATATTTATGATTGTATGGCTAATTCGGTCCTTTTGTAATGTATTTTTGCTAGATACACCAAAGGAATCCATTGGAGGAAGGAAAACTGCTTAAAAAACCTTGACCAGGAAAAAAGTATCAGAAGTCGGAAAAAAAGGTTGCAACCTTTTCTGGTGGATTTAAAAACGAATTATTTAAAATCAGCACTGATTCAAAAATGAAAAGACACACCTCTTGGAGGTGGTTATGCACTGTTTTGGGAGAGGTTTAACAACAGTTTTCGAACAAGAGGAGGTTGTTATCAAGAGGAAAGAAGAGAGAACTTGGAGATCATCTTGGAGAAGAAGAAGGACTAGGGCTATTCTTCCGGATCTTGGAGACGGACAACTTCGGGAGCGTGCTGAGTACATATTCCTGCATTTACTGAACTTTGATCATCATGTGCTGTAAGATCTATACAATTATGTGGTTTTCTTCCCGCGTCATGGGCTAACTTCTCTAGATCTTGTGTTGTAAAAGTACCTTGCCTTGTGTGGTGATAAAATCTTAAAACTATTCTTTGTGATTTTGTGGTGAATTTCATTTATCGATTTAATGATCTTTATTATGTGAATTTCGGTTCTTCATTGATTTGTTTCGTTTCATAATTCGGGAGAGGAGCTACGTAGCAAGTTGATGAAGATTTTATTTTCATGCTTCATAATTCGAGAGAGGAGTTGTATGAATATTACACCGAGATTTTTATATTTTTACTGCGCTTCATAATTCGAGAGAGGAGTCGCGCAAGTATATCTTAATTTCGTTATAGCATTTGAAGGGAGAAAGAGATTTCCCATTAATGTTAGCAACATTGGTTTTCGCTCTTTAAGCGGTTCTCTATCTCACCAAAGAGGGATAAAAGAATTAGGGACTTCCGTTATCGAGAGATATGAATTTCTATTCAAAAAATCGTTGCAAGGTTTTTCACTACATACGTTTCACAAAGCCACTTTCATATTGTCATCGCACTAGATTTGGGAAATCATGACACAAGATTATTTCTCCAAATCGTGGTTTTAATAAAAGTTTTTCTCCAAACATTCGCAGTTTACTTCAATTAGATGTCATTCATAGATGCCTTTAAATTTCACAACCCTGTTAATGAATCATTTGGATTTAAAGAAAAAGAATAACTAGTAGTTGCAAGTACTGAATCATCCACCTCTCCGTGGAAACGATCTTAACTCTCACATTATTACTTGACACGACACGTGCACTTGCGTTTAAATTATACACCGGTTACGGGTGTATCATCCGGCGAACCCAATGGGGTGGCGCGCCTCCCAGGCGTCGCATGGTGGGTCTCTGCAAGGGACATCATGAGGAATTCAGTTGGAGAATTTGCGAACATGATAATACAATAATCTTACCAGGCAGCGACGAAGGGAACAGGTTGGTGATGCCCACATTGGCTGCCGTCGAGCCGGTTCTTCTGGGAGAGGGTAGGCAAGCACCATCGAGGTTCTCGCTCGCGAGGGCTTCCGGCAGTGGCGGAACTAGGATTTTTACCTAACCCGGGCACTAATTATAAATTAATTATAAATGATACTTTTTCCTAAAAAATGACAATAAAAAATGAATACATCGACTCGAATCAAAGCGAGAAGATAAATTTAATAGATTGAACTAGAAAGTATATTTAAAAGATTCACAAAAAAAGTATATTTACAAGATTGAACTAGACTAAAAATGCTTCAAAAAGTCATCGTATACTCAAGAGTAAGAAGGGAAATTATGAAAGAAAAATCAAGAACAAACCAAGATGAATCTTTTTGATGTTTAGAATAAAAAAATTGAACAAGAAAAATAGCCTTCCTTGAATAATATTAGTTTTTGAAAAACTGCACGGGATCAATTCATGCTTGTCTCTATTTAACAAAGAATTAAAATTATTTAATTAAAGAAAACAGCCACAGAATCAATTTTAACATATTTACAAATGTATTGTACTAAAGCCATTACTTAACATTATAAAACATAAATTTTGACAATCATTACAGAGCAATTATGATGTGATATTCATATGGAGAAAAAAGAGATTATTATATCTTTAGTGGCATTTCATCAAACAACTTGTGGGCATTTCATCAAACAACTTGGGGCATTTCATCAAACAACTTGTGGGCATTTCATCAATGTTATCCGGAGGAAACTATGAATCACAACATGCAATAAAAAAACCCCACAAATATACGCTAAACTAATAGCAGGTGAAATTGCAAATAACAACTAAATTAAAAATTAACCTCTCCTGCAGACTTCCACTTGCCTTTCCCGCATAATTAA